>JBCJKH010033141.1:43911-89185 GCA_039877255.1 Loriculus beryllinus
AGGAGGGGCCGCCGTCATGGCCGGGCCTGCCGCCGGGTTCTTCCGTCCCGGTTGGGCGGGCTCCTTGCTGCCTGCTTGGCCCCTGGTGCTGGGAGGGCTCCAGGAACATGCAGGGCCTCACGGCTTGCTGTGCTGGGACGCGGTGTTGCAGCCTTCTCCTTCCCCGGTGCACCCGGCGGCCGTGGAGGTTGCTTTCCCTGCTGACAATGGCGGGAAAGCGTGGTTGTTTCCAAACGAGGGGCTGCGGGCCGCCGACCGCTGCTGTGGTGTTAGCAGCGCCGTGCCTGCCAAGGGCTGACCGGAATGGTGGTCAGGCTGCCTGGCCTAAGCCTCGGAGCTGGGCATCGCCGGCACAGCCACAAACTGCTCACTTGCGAGTGAAAACAAGAGGAATGGGAAACAGCTGAGTGCACATTCCAGCCTTTTTCTTCCTTAAAAATGAGCAGATACTGAAAAATGCGAGGGAATCTAAGAAAAACAGTTCATCTTGACCGCTGTGTTTCCTCTCCTGAAGGAAAGGCAGCACATACACTGTTAACATTAGGCAAAGTCCCGTTCAATGGTGCTGTTAATGCGAACTTTTTTTTCTCTTCCCCTATAAAGGAAGGTTTTCTCCTTGGAGATGTGAAAGGTGAAGCCAAGAACAGCATTACTGACTCACAAATGGATGATGTCGAAGTTGTGTATACAATCGGTCAGTCTGTCCGCATTTTTAATACTATGCTTGGTTTCACACAATGTATGACTGCTTACAGTTTTCAATTAGGGCAGTCAACATCTTAGAGAGTGATGAAAACAGCTAGAGCCCAGGATCCATGGCAATGAAAAAAACCCAACCCAACAAACCACCAAAGGGATTATTTTGTAATATTTTAATTGCACAGTAAAAAAATAACAAAACCCACCCACAAAAAAAGCACCAAACCAATTTTACTGTAGAAAATATAATTGAACAAAAGTACTACCTTAGTTCCTTTAATAGCTCCTTTGCCAAGTATCTTATCACGTTAAAGGTGAAAATGAAAGTGGTGAATTTAGGTAAAGGAAAGGATTTATGATGCCATTAGATCACTTAGTGTTTTTCGTTCAGGTAGTCAGTCTTCCAGTTCTCACCATTTACAATACAGGTTTCTGTTCTCCAGCCTCATCTCACTAACAGCATCCATGCCTTGCTGCACAGTAACTGAAGTGAAATATTTCATATTACATACTATTCCTGTACTGGACAGAACAAAGGGAAAAATAAAGTGCCCAATTTGATTTTTCACTTAATATGTATTAAAAATAGTGCATAAGTGGTTCCTTTTACATTTGAAAAACTAGAATATTTTTTAAATATTTCCCTTCTTAACCTTACTTAATCACATGCCAAAGTATTTAAGAAATTATATAGTATTCTGTCTTCTACCAGTCTAATTTTATCGTAGTGTACAGAAAAATACACATCTTGAACTGATGAACCCAGAGTAATATTACCTTCTCTTTCCAGATATACAGAAGCATATTCCATGCTACCAGTTGTTCAGGTAAGACACTTAAACGAGCAGATATGAAAATTTTTAGATTAACTCTAACTTGAACACTTCAAGATTTAAACTTATATTACACCACTGAGAAAATCACCTGGCTGTAACTGCAGTAGCCGTATCAACCTCTTGAAATACCTTATGTTATTCCTATTCTGGTTTATCATGCCTTTTTTTGGTGTATGTCTCTGCATACAGAAAGAGATATAGCATTCTCTACCTTCTGGTGACTTATGATATCATATAAACTACACAATAATGTCAACATAAAAATAAAATGCATTGCTTTTCAAAAACCATACATCCCAATGTGTCACCATTTAAAAAAAAAAAAAAAAAGAGCATCAGCCAGAGGCTTTTAAGTGGGTCAGAAAACAAAACACTTGTTAGTGCCATGGCAGGAGTAGTTTCAAAGACTAGTTACTTAGATACAGCAGGGCAGGCTTACACCCCTGTAAGAGCAGAATCACAACAGTCTCCTCCTCAAATCTTTCTGAAAATTAATAAACCCAGATGTTACTAGAAAGACATTTCATATCAAATTGAAGGCATCTTACTGTTTTGTATTTGAGAGAACATAGATGCTACCTTTAGCGTGTCCCAGTAGCACTGATGCTAGGACAGCATCTGGGCTTGTACAAGACCACCTACATAGCTATTTGAATAATGAGATTAACTGTACTGTCTTATCAGAGAAGCTGTGTCAGCATATCTTTATGTCTAACAGGGTAAAAAAGCTATTAAAGTGAGAGGACTGCCAGACTGCTAGGGAATAATTATTTCTTGCATTCTTTTTTCCTCTAATTGTCCTAATTTTCTTCTAGCTTTTATAATTCTGCAGGAGAACTGAACGAACTTGCCCTGAAGAAAATACTATCAGGCTGTAAGAAGGTATTTTATTTTCAAGCTTAAACCACACCAAGGAGCTCACTCAGATTTTGAGGGCTATTCTGGACACCTCTGGAATCAAGCTTTCCCCCTCACCTCCCTTTTAAAAAATTTTACACCTAGTCATTCACACTGCTGGTCAAGGTAGCTGCATCATCTTTTACCCCTAAAACAAACAGATGAGGTTATTTTTGACTATGGTTTGCCTGTATATACATCACAACTTTGTTGTTATTTGTTTTTCAAGTAACCAGTTCAAATATCCCAAAGGTGTTCTACTGATTTCTAGCTTGAGCTCAGTTGAAGTCAGCTCATTCAAGTGGTTAAAGCACCACTTGATCAAAATAGAGCTAGGTTTCTCCACAGAATAAAGTTTCTCAAGGTGAAAGTACAAGCTGGAAAGAGACACAAAGCAAAATAACAGAACAAAGTTTGCAGAGTTTCAGCTTGAGCACAAGCTCAGAAAACAGGCCAGTTCAACACATGGTCTTGCAGGAAAGAGGAAAGTTGCCATACTAGAGTTCAGCTTAGATGTTTTAAGGTTTTCAAGGTAACTAGATGTTTGAATATGTACACAGCATGGAACAATTCAGATTTGTGATTTTGCACTGAATGATCTAACTTCATGACACACAGAGGCAGCATTATTCAACAGTAATAAATTTTCTTCTTCCTGCAGAATGTAATAGGATGGTACAAATTCAGACGTAACACAGACCAGATCATGACATTCCGGGAAAGACTTCTTCACAAGAATTTACAGTCACACCTATCAAACCAGGGCCTTGTATTCCTGTTATTAACCTCTAGTGTTATGACAGAAAGCTGTTCTACTTACAAACTGGAACATGCCTTACATCGGCCACAAGAAGGGTAACTCGTTTGTTCTCCAGTTTTAATGAAGCAGTAGCACAGATGTGCTATAACCTAACACAGTTTGTTTTCTTCACTGCAACTGAATTACTGGTAACACTTTATTTTACCCTTGAAACTTATACATTAAATAATCTTATTCCTTATATTGCTAGAGCCCAGCTACAATCTGATCCCGGAGCTCTGTTCAGAGATTTTCTTTCATAACTATTTGTAGTGCCAGTGTCAACAGGCAGACACTTTAATTTATGCACATAAATTATCAACTTATGTTCTTGATCAATTTAATGTATTGGACTTCGACTACGCATGGTGTTATTTTTCACATAGCACTGAAATGTTTAAACTGGTGGTAACTTGCAGTTTTCTTCAGAAACCTGCTGCCCCAGGCTGGGTGTAACAAACAACAATCATGTTTCTGTGACTCATACAGAAATGAGGAAAAAAAGCTAGAGGCATTGCTTAGATCTTGCTGCTCTTGCAGTTTGCCTTTAGCCATAAGTAGTCATCTACATGTTATCTAATGCATTTAGCAAGAACTGACTACACTATAAAACTATCTGGGATGCTTAATGGTCAAGAAGCTTTATCAGAGAGGCCTCTGGATGTTTAATAAATCATGTTTTTGTACTTCTGCTTTAAGTCTTTTCCAGAAAGTTCCTTTAGTGGTTACCAACTTGGGTATGGCAGAACAGCAAGGTTACAGAACAGTATCTGGCTCCTGTGTATCATCAGGGTTTGTGAGAGCAGTGAGACAACACAGGTACCATATATACCTTATTCATTGATAGCTGTAGCTTTCAGTTATGTATAGTTACCTTCCTATGAAAGTATTTTTTTAAGTGCTTTTGCAAATGCTACAGTCATAGCCTGCTCACCTTTTTGACCTGTTTCCTGCAACTATTTACCTTTCTAAGGTACTTGATTCAGTCCCATACTTTATCATGAGAGCTGTCTGTCTCAACATCAGCACCTACTGTTGAAGCTCAGAAAGCTTCTTTATATATTATATCTCCTACTAAGCAAGCACTGAGATCATTAACTTGCAATTACACAATTATCATCTTGGTCTACAGGTCAGAATTCTTTCATGAAGATGGATCCTTACAGGAGGTTCATAAGATAAATGAGATGTATGCCACCTTGCAGGAAGAACTGAAGGCAAGTCAGGCACATCTGCCAATACCATAATTTTTGTAGTACTGCTGAAAGTAAGTCAAGCAAAGAACATGCCATCTTTCACTAAAGAACTAAAGCTGTCTTTGAAAGATCAGGGAGTTGCATTTGCTATTAAGAGCTGTACATCAAGTTCTCAAAGCTGAAGAGTTCAGTTTGCACTTGATCAAAAAGTACACTGACAAATCCTCAAGCCCACTAAATTCTCACAGTAGGATTATTTTGAAGGACTACTACCTGTAGTTTGTTATATCTCCTTTGCTTAGACGGAACAAATAAAGTATCTTGCACCTCATTCAACACAAGGTTTAAGTTACCTCTAGAATCTGCCTCATTACTTAAGCTTTTCACTACTTTGTGTCCAACTTGCAAGTACCTTTAAAGGTATTGCAACAAGGTTAAATTTGGCTTCTGTGAATACTGTTAATCCCACTGAATACTCTTTTCCTTGCAGAAAATATGCTCTACAGTAGAAGTCAGTGAACGATCTGTGGAGAAACTCTTAGCAGAGGTGAGCCAATTAAAAGAAGAAATCAAAAGGAAAAAGCAACAGACTTGTTCAGGTAAGTTAAATAAATGTAATGCCAGTCTCAGTGAAGACTTCCAAAATTGATTGAATTGGCAGAAGCCAATTCCCATCTTGAGGCAGCCAAAACAGTAGTGGTAGTAATGTCCAAGAGGGACTGCAACTCTAGTACTTTCTTTTTTTCCAGAAGTCACAGACTACACAGGAGAGCCAACGGAGAATGTTCTCCTTTGTCAGGCACTGCAAACTTTTTTCCCCAATTCTGGACTTCAGGCATGTATTGTTTCCTTGAAAGGCCAACATATACCAAAGAACTGCTGTAACATTGACCATAACATTAATGTCAAGGACAAACTAACTCTCATGGTAGAGGAAAAAGACGTCACTGAAGCTGAAACAAGACACTTAACCAAGCGTAAAGTCAGATGGACCACAACAGGATCAAAGTCATTCAAGAAATCCAGATCACTGCAGCCTCACCAAAAATTACTTCAAGACCAAGAAGACAGTGACCAGGAAAGGAAGCTTACACCGAGTAGTACTGGAACAGATGAGGATTCATTTGAGAAGAGAGACACAAATGAATACCCACACTCTCCTACTTTCTGATCCATTGAAGATTTGTCCAGATCCAGACTTTCCACCAAGAGCTACTGCCAGCATACTCAAGAGACATATCAATTTATAATACTGTGGTGATGAAAACAACTAGTGCATTTTTGCAAAACAGCTTTTTTTTTTAACACTAATGGATGAATCCTATTTGGCAGAGAGACAAGTCCAGATGACATTCCCTCATTTTGCCTTACAGGGTTAGATCTGTATTCTCTCAGGGTTTAAAGACTACAGTAGCAGTATGTTAGTAGTCATATAACCATATCATGCACTGCCTCAGAGTAATACAACTTGAAACTGCTGCTGGAGAGGTGATAACATGCTTACCAGAATTCTGTTTGCATAAACTGTCATAATTTAACTACTTTAATCTCTCTTTAGGTATCTAGTCACTTGTTTATTCCTCCCCTTTCCAATCCTACATGGGAAAAAACAGCCACCTGAACTTTAGCAAGACTTGTAAGTGGAGGAAGCCGTCCATGCAGCTGCCAATTTTTGTTGTTGCTTTCATCTTCTATACTTCTGACAATATATTTTAGAGATGTGGCATTTCATAAAAAAACAAGAAAAAAACCCAACAAAAAACCCCAAACAACCAAACAAAAAAAAACCAACAAGAAACTGACATCCCACCCTTTAGTCTGCAATGCATTGTACTAGCCAACCGCATTTCCAGTAAACAAGCATATGATCATGAAAAGTAGTTTTATTGTTTATTTCTTTACAGTGTATTACTCTGGATACTTAATATTACATATCTTGGGGTCTGTGAGAAATGCTGGGTTCTTAAACATAACTGGCATAAATCCTGTAAAAAGATAAGATGGAGGTTTTTCTTAATAGAAAAGTAAGCCTGACTGAGAAAACTCAAAAGCATGGTCATACTTACCAATTATTTGAGCTCTTTTAATGGCTTTCGTAATTTCTTTCTGCTTCTTGTTGCACAAGCCTAAAGAGATGAATCAGCCTCTTAAATGAACAACCACCAAACCATTAGCTTAAAGGGTGAAAGGGATATTACTGGCAATTCCCTCTAGCTTTGCATAAGTCTTCCTAGACAAATGCATGCGAGCTTATACTATTAAATACGAAATGCATATAGTTAAGGACTATTTTCATTCCTTGAAGCAGGTTACTAAGACAGAGGACTATTCTTACAGAATGTATGGAATTGGTAGCAGTTACTTCTGGAAAGATAACCAATGTACAGTTACTCTGACTCACAAACACATTAATAGTAGTATTTAGTGATTTAATATTTCACATACCTGTTATATGCCTGCCATAAATGCGGCCAGTATACGGAGAAACAAACTGGGAAAGAAGCTACTTAAAATGAAGAAATCCAAAGTCAGTTTAAGAATTTTAAGACAGCTTTAGTTTATTACTTGCTTTCTGGTTTTCCTTTTTTTTTTTTTATGTTCTTAAACTAGAGAAAAGAAAAAGTATAATTTAGAGCTACAGTATTTTCTATGCTACACCATTTAAGTGGTATTAGAACCAAGGACTATTTGATAAATAAAGTTTTAACACCAGCACACAGGTCTAGTAGATTGAACAGTTTAGCACAACTACGTTATTTGACCATTATCTGCACACATTCTTGCTCTGAAGTTTTAACCCCCTACACATATGAATAAATTCTTATTTTTTTTATCCTGGTAGACTTCCTATACACACTTTAAAATTAGTAAACCAGTTGCCATCATTTAAGAACACGAATTTCTTAACTCACCTGGACATTCTTGTAGTCCACATTTATCCCACATAAGACACATCTTTTTGGAGGCTCTTTATAAGGATTCTCCATTTGTATGGGCTGAAATTAAGAGATTTATTAACACCTGTAAGATTCACAGGAAACTAATAAGTATTTGGTATTTTTATTCTTTGGACAAAACGTGCCTTGAAAGCAAGAGATATTTAGTGCATCATTTCTTTTAACATAGTGATTGAAATCTAGCAATCTAAAAGGCTTCACACAGCTACACAGTCTTTTATATATTAGCAATAATGTAACAAGCCAATTAATTAGGGTGGTGAGGCACTCGAACGGGTTGCCTTGGGCAACTGTGAATGCTCCATCCCTGTCAGTGTTCATGGCCAGGTTGGACAGAGCTTTGGGTGACATGGTTTAGTGTGAGGTGTCCCTGCCCATGGCAGGGGCGTTGGAACTAGATGATCTTAAGGTCCTTTCCAATCCTAAGTAACTATTCTATTCTAAGTAATAAGATAGTGCTTACACCCTTTACTTTAGAAGGCAATATCTGTGGAAACTGATAGTAAAGTAGTTCTGCCTGGTAAGTCTGAAGAGACTTTTCTGAATATAAATATAAATTCAAAGCAAATGGCCTGAGGGAGCTCCTGTCCATACACTTTAACAGAGATTCTCAAATATCTATTAAGCCCTGAATGGCTTGTCAAGCTTCAGAACAAGATATGAGAAAAAAAAAAAAACCTGCAGGCATAGATAGAACTGGGCAGAGAAACAGTATCTTTAAAAGTTTTTGCTTGTACAGGACAACACTTTTTTATGACATAACCACATGCAATGAATTGTCTTCAGTCTGTTCCATGGAATGGTTTGGGTTGGAAGGGACCTTAAAGATCATCCAATTCTAACCCCCCTGCCATGGCAGTGACACCTTCCACTAGCCCAGGCTGCTCAAAGCCCTGTGCAACCTGGCCTTAAACACTGCCAGGGATGGGGCAGCCACAGCTTCTCTGGGTAGCCTGTGCCAGGGCCTCAACACACTTACAATAAAGATTTTTTTTTCCTAACATGCAATTTAAATCTCTCCTGGCCACTTAAAGCCATTCCCCCTTGTCCTATCACTACATGCCCTTATTTCTCAGCTACATGCAGGAAATCAGTTAGTTCTGCCAAACATTTTGCTCCACATTTGTGTTACTCAGATAGCTGATTTACACGATCACAGTTAAGATCCTGGGCTATAGCTCAATGGCATCTTCATTTCGAATACCTGGTGGCAACACCCCAAGTAACTAACCCCAGAGTTAGTTCTCTTTTAGAAGCCCGAGTTACTTGAGTTTGAGGGGGCTTTTTAGGAGCCCAAATTAGGCGAAGACCAAGGCACTTTCGGACACCTCCGCTGCCCGACCTGATCCCCTCCTGGCGAGGGTGGCAGGGGCCCGGGTGCAGGCAGAGGACGCGGAGCTCAGGGGGTTACCTCACCTGGTCGGGCTGCTCGGGCAGCTGCTCATGCTGCAGGCGGTGCGGCCGCACCCACAGCGCCGCTGTAAGGGATAAAGAGTCACAGTTAACGGCAGCACAGCAGGAGACACCAGTTCGCTCTAAAGGAATAAAGCAAAGGAACGCACCGGGCCTCAGTACCCTCCAGGGCCGCGCCGCCACAGCCCGCGCCGCCATGTTGTCCTGTACAGCCCACAAGCATCATTTCCGACCATAGGTCATTACCTCCCGACCGCCCTCACAAATACGATTCGTTGGCCAATGGGACCGCGGCCCGCCCAGATGGAGGCAGGCGATTGGTCGTTGCCTGGCCGCGGGTTCTGTGTCTTAGCAGCGTATTGGCGGAATTGATGTTGGTTCCTGAGGTGTAGGTTGATTTCCTCTCGTCTCATGGCGGTCGCATTTACCCCCGGCTGTTCCGTCTCCCCTTCTCGTAGCCTGCCGCGGCCGTGATGGTCTCTGAGCCGCTTCCTCGCGGTGCCGGCCGGGGGTGATACGGCCCGCAGCTTCACGGGGTGGCCGTGATGGCTGAGCCCCGACTCGCGGTGCGGAGGAAGAGCTGTCCCGGTTCTGTCCGCAAGCGGAGCCGGGCCCCGGTGCAGCCTAGCGCCGTCTGCTCGCCGTCTGCTCGCAAGAGACGGAGCTCCGAAGAGGAGCCCCCGGCCGAGACCTCGGTACGGGGGGAGCGGGGTGCGGGCAGGCGTATCGAGGGGGAGGAAACACCTGCGTGGCACAGCCTCAGCCTGTGTGGTGTCTATCAGGGAGTGCCTTAGTTTGTATGACAGGGGATGTAGTTTGGCTTTAGCCGGAATCATGCCTGCTTGTAAGTTAAGCTTCACTCACTGCAAGTTAGAAGCGAAGCTAGGTTTCCTCATAACATCAGAAAAGCGTATACATTTGTTCAGAAGTTAGGAAAGGCTGAAACGTGTTGTGCAAGTTATGCTGCGTTACTCTGGAGTACTAATACTTTTCTGTTTTACAGGGTGGTAATGATAGTGAAGAAGATATGTTTGGTGACTATGACAGCTTCTGTGGAAATGATTCTTTGCTAGCTCAAGTTGATGATATAGAGTACAAATACCTGCAGGATGAAAAGCTGGCTATTAAAGCACCTGGAGAAATCATACCTGGGAATCTTCATCCAGGACTTCCACAGAAGAAACAAGTTAATTTTTCTATTCCAGAAAATGTAGTTGTCCTTAAAACTGACAAGGAGGGTGCTTTCCAAGTGAGTGAAACTGATGCAGTGGATAACAATCAAGAACAGATTGACTCTATTTTAGATGAATTGCCATCATCACAACTTTTATATTTTGAGAAAATGGATGAACTTTCTTCTGTTTCTAGAATATCTCCAGCCTCAGAAGGGAGGAGTAAATGTGTGAATTCTTCCTTAGAGAAAATCAGGAGTACATCATCTTTTTATCATGATGCTGAACACAGAAACAGACCTCCTGACTCTTCCTCAGACTCCAAGAGTGATTTCTTTAAAACTGAAAGTCTTAAAGATCATTTGAAAAGTGCTATGACTGGAAATGCCAAAGCCCAGACTCTGCAGGTCTCTAAAACCAAGCAGCTTCAAGAAGCTGTTTTATCTGAAGAGATTTGTGTTGCTAGGAAAACTATTCAATCTTCTTCTGTTGATATAGGCCCTTTCTATGGATTACCTAGTAAAGTTAAAGATCTATTCAAGCAATTTCGAGGGATTGAGATGCTTTATGGTAATGTAACTAATAGTTTGTTAAGAAAGAAAAAGAAATACTAGTCAAGAGTTGCCCGTTTTACCCATTAACACTGTAAAAATATTTAAGTTAAGGTAATATTTAATGGAAACCGTGTTGGAAACTGGTTGTTTTCTTTTATTAAGTGGTTATTTTGGTGTTTAGGTGGGTAGGAAAGTTTGATACAGTCTGTAGATTACTTTAGAAGGCTCAGTCACTAACAGCTTTTAGTGGTCTATTGAAGAAAAACTCAAACACCACACTTAAAGTAGTCTATAGGAAGCATAGGCATTTTTTTATATTGATTAATATGCTTCTGGGGGCTGCTAATACTTCTTTCTTAATTTTGCAGAATGGCAGCATGATTGCTTAATGTTAGAATCTCTACAGCAAAGAAGGAATTTAATATACTCATTGCCAACTAGTGGTGGAAAAACACTTGTAGCTGAAATAATAATTCTCCAAGAATTACTCTGCAGACAGAAAGATGTTCTGATGATCCTGCCATATGTTGCCATTGTCCAGGAAAAGGTCTGGATACTGTGTTTCTGATACTGCTTGTATTCTCTGCTATGCCTTCCTATTTTGTTGGTTTTAACACTGATTTTAGCAGACTTCATGACTTTTATAAATATATGGTGGGAAGTTAGTCTTTTCTCCTAAATGCTGCTCAGAGGGTCAGTAAAACAGACTTACAAAGGTGAGGATGCTGAGCCAGAAAATAAAGCATAGTGAATTTTGAAATAATAGCTTGTTACAATGTTATGTATAGTTCTGCAGTTATCCTCTTGGCATAAAGGAAAAGTTAACATAGAGAATAGATGTAACTCAAGCTTGATAGTATTTGTAAGCATTTCAGCTTTGCAGATGGAAAAGGTAGTCATAGCTAATACGTTTTCACTTATCCAAGCAGTTGATTACTGTGTGGGTTGGTTATATGCACGTTGAGTTCTTGGGGTAGCTCTAAAGTGCAAGAGTGTGAGTTTGCTCTCTGATTGATTTTTTTTTTTTTTAATTTCTTTAAACAGGTTAGGGGTTTATCAAGTTTTGGGATAGAATTGGGTTTCCTGGTTGAAGAATATGCAGGAAGTAAAGGAAGATTTCCACCAATCAAGAGGAGAATAAAAAAGTCTCTTTATATTGCTACTATAGAAAAAGGACATGCTCTAGTGAATTCTTTAATTGAAACAGAAAGAATTGATGACCTCGGTCTCATTGTAGTAGATGAGGTATGCTACAAGACTTACTAAGATTTATAATATGCAAACTTTTATCTTTATAATATGCCATTATTAGCAAAGAGCATTTTTTGATTACTTGGTTTTGCTTTGAGTGTTTATCATCACTACTTAACTTTTCTGCATTGGTACATAAACCTGTAATATTGAAAGTTATTTTTCTTTAACTGAAGCATTTGTTGCTGTATCAGGACAATGGATTCTATATTAAGAGATCTACTGTTAGTGATGAATTACTGATAGGTACTTGTCAATTAGCCATTTCTAGTTTATTAGAAACAAATAGTCATGGAGAATGTATTTTATGAATCCCACAACTGGACTCTTAAATGGCAATAACATGATTGGTACTAATAATGACTGAATGAAGTAACATTTGACTGGGAGAATTGCCCCTTATTCTGCTCTTAAGTGATGCAGCCAAGTTGTGCTGCTAAGGGTTGAATCACAGGTATAACATCTAACGGGGATGTTTAATTCATGGAATGCTTCAGCCTAACTGAGCTTACTTTAGTAGCTTTGAAACAGAAGACAGTTTAAGGATTAACTTGTTTTTCTGGAAGTAGCTGACTGCTAGAAATCTTTTTATATTAACTTCCACTGTAAGCATTCCTTAAAACAGTTTGCTTGAGGCTGGTGAACATGAAGATCCCTATGCTGACTGTTTACTATCAGGAGTTAAGTGTATCACTTATGGTCTAATTAGATGGAAGGTAAATCTTGTTTTCTGTGTTTGCCCTTGGGTCTGTTTTTCCACGATTATTAAATGTTGTTTCAGTGAGGCTATATTTGTGGAAGGAGCTTAGCATTCAGAATTTGCCAGAGGGATATAATGAGGAAGTAAGTCCATGATAATCCCTCTGTAATAGGCAATCCTGTAATATTTATTTAGGATTTAAAAAAATGTTGTGTGTTTTAGAAATGCTCTTAACTCAGTAACATTCTTGCATTTTCTCTTTCCTTTCTGTGCACAGTTGCATATGCTTGGTGAGGGAAGTCGTGGAGCAACACTGGAAATGACTCTTGCAAAAGTCCTTTATGCTAGTAGTAAGTCATGGCTGCAGTTAATATTACTAAAATATTGTAGTGATGGAATCTTTAGAGAGATATCATACTTTGTTTTTCAGGATTTGTGGTGTTCTGACTGCTTTTGAAAAACTAGGAATGACTCCATACAGTAACAGTGTTTACTGTTGACCCTGTAATGGTGGACCAGGTGTTTCTGAAGCTTTTTGATACTTCTCTGGGATATCCTGAGTACTGACAAATGCCTTCCATTTCTTTGTAGGATCTCTTAGCCATTTCAGTTAAGAGCTTCTATAGAGAAGGGTTCCTTTTTTATTATCTGTACATCTCGAGTAATACTTCTTAGTTATATCCCACTTCAGACTTGTTACTTTGGCATTTAAGAAGATTAACAATAAAGAAGCAGGCTTTTGAATTCAATATTGAGCAGAAGTGTTTAAAATTGTGAGCATGGCAATAATAAATTCATGTCAACTTCTGTTTTACAGAAAACACGCAAATCATTGGAATGAGTGCAACCTTAAATAATGTTGGAGACCTGCAGAAGTTCCTGCAAGCAGAGTACTATACTAATAATTTTAGACCGGTCTGTATACAAGATACCATAAACTACGAAAGATATTTGACTTTAAAATTATAGCATGCTTATTTAGGATTGTATCACAGCTTTATGCTTAAATTCACAGTGTAATATAATGCCTGCTAATGCTTGCAGTTGTGCTGATATCAATGCGCTTGTAAATGCACAAATACAAGTACCTTTATATCGTGTTAAGGCCCTTGTGTCAGTTTAACTAAACCAATTCCTAAATTAAAATTACTTTGATAAGTCATTATTGTTCATTTGATATAACTGGAATTTGTACTACTGGTGGTTGAACACTGCCATGACAATGGTTTATGAATAGCTCATTGGGGAAAAAACATTTCTTGTATTCTTCATTATAATCAGATGTTTTCTCAGGGCAAATAATTAAAACAATGAACTCTAAAAAATTCTTGATGGGTGGAGTGTGTTCTTGTGTGCATGCACATATCTATGTATATGATATGTGATGCTTAGAAAAGATATCAGTAATTTAGGGACGACTTAATTAAAGTTTTTGTTCCTGGCTTTTATCTCCCTAGGTGGAATTAAAAGAATACATAAAGATACGAGACACCATTTATGCAGTTGACAGCAAAACAGAAAATGGCTTTACTTTTTCACGTCTCCTTAATTTCAAGGTAAACCTGAAGTGCTTATAGTTTCTTTGAAGCATAGTTATGAAATGTACTATTTTACACAGATTTGTTTACAGATATTCTACAAAAAATTATTTAAATAAGATAGTTCTTTTGTAATACATATGAGAAAGAAAATGTTAGGCTTTGTAGAGAAAAAATTCCTTTAAAATACTGAAAACTTAACTTGATTTTCACTTCTTTACTGCTCTTTAAGGTAGAGGTTTCTTCAGTATTTTGATACATGAAGAGGAATGGGTTTGAGTATTATATGTACCTCGTGCTTTATGGTTTTGAATAGATTTTCTCACCAGTTGATCTTTTGGACTTGACCTTAGATGATACTGAAAGAAGACATCTTTCAGGAGTTTTTTTGTTGGTTTTTTTTTTCTTTTCCATTATTGCCTTGCATGAATTAATTTCAACCTTTAAAAATACGTGTTATAGTAGACTGCCAGTAATAGCACAAGTAACATCACTGTTACTTGTGCTATTGTAACATAGCTTGTAACATCACTGTTACTGGTGATGTTGCTAAAAGAATTTGATGTTTTAAGGAGAAAAAGCAAAGTGTTTGATTCTTATGTCCAGGAATTCTTCAGTTCATGATAGATATGTTAATAAACTATTTCAAGTGAGGATTGGGGGAACTTATCCCACAGTTTCTTTCATTTATGTTGTGTTAATGCAAATATGGTTTTCTAGCAGAGGTTGAGAGCAAGTATTGAATACTTAGTTTATGACTTAATTTCTAAGTTTAAATGTTTGTCAATATCCATTTATGATAGTATTCTAGTAATCTGGAGAAAGCAGATCCTGACCACATTATTGCACTGGTTACTGAAGTTATTCCTAAATATTCCTGCCTCATCTTTTGTCCCACCAAAAAGAACTGTGAAAACGTGGCTTCAATGGTGTGCAAGTACCTCAAGAAGTAAGTGTATCTTATGGTTTTTTAAATTATATATGTAATAAATGGTCAGGATACAACCTCATTAGTTTGCAAGTGACTTTCCCTGGTGACCAGAAGTAAATATTTTGAAAACGGAATCATGCAAAGTTGTTAAGTGCATAAATGATAGCAAACTGCTCAAGGCTTATTAAACAAATGTTTTAACAAGCAAAACCCCTTATTTTAAAAAAAACCCTAGTTAATAAAATGGTTATTAGGGAATAAATAAAGAAAAAAGGAAAAGCATACTGCACTAATCTAACCTTGTGCCCGTTTGGCACTGGTCTCTGCAGGCTTAGAAAATGAACATTTTCTCTATAGCTGGGTATATATAAGTTGTAAAATCTAAACCAGGCTTTAATAATTATGAAAGTAAAACTCACATGTAGTATCATTTAATTGTGATTTGATCAACTCATAATGGTCTAGCCAAGTTAAATTTTATGTAGGAAGAAATTATATTCAAATAAAGAATAACTTTCCCTCACTATTAAAATTGAAACCGTTTTGATGTACCTGTAACATCCACTACAAGTTGATACTGGCCCTGTTTCCTTTCTTCAGTGCACTTGATGATCGCATCCAGTCAGAATTTAATCACTTCTGTACCTGTGCTTACAAGCAAAAAGAGTTCTGTTGCAACTTAATCACTCTCCTCTGTCTTGCTATTTCAAAATTATTGAGAATAACTATTTTTCTGACGTAGGTGTTAGAGGAATGGATAATGAAACAGAAATAGACAGTAAGCATGTCTCTTGATTTTGTTTTTTAATTTTATTTTCTAAGTAGTTAGTAATTAATCTGAAAAAATAGATGTCTAAATAAATGCTTTTCTTCTTCCAAGAGAATTTAGAACTCATAGGGAGAAAGAGAAACAAGATCTCATCAAGAACCTAAAGTATATTGGAAATGGAAGTGTCTGTCCTGTTCTGAAGCAAACAATTCCTTTTGGTATTGCCTATCATCATAGTGGCCTTACAAATGATGAAAGAAAAATTATAGAGGAAGCATATTCTGCAGGTGTCCTGTGTCTGCTTGCTTGCACAGCTACCTTAGCTGCTGGAGTCAACCTGCCAGCCAGAAGGTTAATAACTGAAATGTATTTGATTGTTGCATTGATTTTTCTTGCTTTATAAAAAGGTTTCTTTAGTAAGTTGGAAATATTGATGCTATTTGAAGTATGTTCTGCTTTTACTAACAAGTTAGATGCATAGGGGATTTAGTGTTCAACTCTGGACACAAGACTGCAAAGCTTTTACACAGCAAAATGTGAATCAGTATCAGGTTGCTCAGATTGCATAGCTGAAGGGCACTTACATAAATGAATTAAGAAAATGTGAAGGATATGCTTCAGTATTTTATAATGTTATCCGTAAGAGTAAGGAATTCATGGTGGCTTCTTTGGATATTGTCCTAAGAACAATGTTTAAATTGTGACATTTTTCTAAGGAGATACAGTTTGAATATGTTTTAACACAAAAAGGAATATTTTCTTACACAAGTGCTGAGGACATGGCTGCTGTATTCTGATCAAAGACTGTTTGATAGGAATTTGGTTTTGTGTGCATGTATGTTAGAATGATGCATTTGAGGGGAGGCAAAAAATTAATACAGACAAGTATTGTTTTACTAGCATAACTGATGTATGGTCAGGGTAGTTTATGTTTTGTGTAGGGTTTATTTCATATCTCAGTGGTTTTCATCTTAAACTCAGGCCTCTGAGTAGAGGTAAAGACTAGTTCCAAAGGTTCTGCAAAACATAATGAACATGGCTTGTCATTCAGTAAATCTTAAATTGTTACATGGTTTTCTGTTCAAACAGGTGCATTTGGTTTTAATTATTTACTAAACAAGGAGCATATATAAAGAATGTATTTAAAATTTTATTGCTACTTAGCAATTTTAATATAAAGCATAACTTATTGAAGACTTCTTCACAGGGTTATTCTCAGAGCTCCTTATGTTGCTAACGACTTCCTGAAGAAGAACCAGTATAAACAAATGATTGGCAGAGCTGGTCGAGCTGGTATTGACAGTGCTGGAGAAAGTATTCTCATAGTGCAAGAGAAAGACAAACACTTGGTAATTTTTATGAATCTATTGATAATTTAAGTTATTGGATTAAGCTGGTGGGATAAACGGGAGGAGCTGAAATGCCCAGCTCAATTTTTGTTCACTTCTTAATGTTGCACGTATTTGACTTGCGTAATAATACCTGTAACCTGCCTTTATGTGGTTTGTTTTCAGATGTGAACTGTAAACTTTTAGATGCCTATACTTACTGTCTTTAAAGCTGAATCATGCATATCAATATTTTGTGTGAAATGTGTGAAACTAGTGCTTAAGTCTTTTCTCTGAACTACTGTATTTCTTGCTCTTTTTAGGTACAGGATTTAATTAACAGTCCTTTGGAGAACTGTTACAGCAATCTTCTGCTGGAGTTGACCAAAGGGATGCAAACTCTGTTGTTATCTTTGGTTGGATTGAAGGTATCAGTTAACTCTTCTGTGTGAGTAACTTAAGTGCTTGGGAATACAAAGAAAATCTTATCTGTTGATTCTCTAGGGAAAGATAGACCTTTTAAACATATTGGCTTACAAGCTCAGAACAGCTTCTAGTCGGATAAAAAGAACAAAGATTTGATTAGTCTTATTTAACTCAGATATCATGTTACATAATTAATTGATAATTTCCTTATGTGTAAAAAGCAAAGCTACTTTATGATACATTATGGTATTAATAACATTTCCATTTCTGATGCTTGATTCAAACTAGAAACAAATCAGCATGTTACAGTAGCTAGAATAATAGAACAGATGGAGAGCAATCCATCAGGTCTATCATAAGTTGTCTATCATTTTATTTGTTCCCATGTAATTCTATAGAAACACATTAACAGGATATCCAACTGCTTCTGTAGGCAGTTTTTTTCATATAGCTTATAGAATATGTAAAATGACACCTTCTAACACTCTGATCTCTTGAAAAACTAATGCAGATAGCAGTTACCTATGAAGAGGTCAACAATTTTATGTGCAGTACACTGCTGGGTGTTCAGAAGCAGCTGCTGTCTAAAGAGAGGAGCCTCTCGGAGATAATTAAAGATGGGCTAGAAAAACTAATAGAAAAAGAACTCCTAAAAGGAAGAATATCTGAGAAGGACAACCATACCAAATGTACACTAACAGTCACACCGCTGGGTAAAGCTGCATATAAAGGTAAGACTTTTTTCTATTCTTATTATAATCTTTATTTCAACAAACCCTTTCATCTCAGCCTTATTTCAATTTAGTATGTTTTCCCATCTTCAGTCTGAAACTGTAATGAAAAGTAAGTTGTAGAGAGACAGATTTGATTGCTAAATAATATGCTGGGCTGAACGTGATGGGAATTAAATGTAATAACATTGATCACAGTGGGAGTAAAACCAGAACTCTATCCCAGAAAAAGTGATTTAAAGATTTGATTTAGTGGTTGTACTCAAAATGCCTCACAACCTCATAATTCATTGTTGTGAACAGTTATTGCGAACAGGAGCATTTCTTGACCTAGAGGAAAGCTTAGGAGGGAAAGGAAACATATGACATGTAGACCAGCTGTAATAAAGAAGTGAGTATATCAGAAAGTTCTGGTTTCCTGTCACAGCATAAAGGTACAGGATATGGAATGCCATTGGAATAGAGTGAGTCTCTGAAACAGATTCTTTCAGTCTGCAAGATTTGTTCCAGGATTTCTTTAAGGCCAAGGCAATTCACAGACACTCCAAAACCACACCCTGAATGGACATAGATGGAAATAGATGACTGTCTTTCATCAGTTCTTGTTTCACTGCTCAGGTTAGAGCAATTATTCAGGTTGCAACTGTCCATCTTCAATTCAGATGGCATAACAAGCTGTTGTGGAAGATAAAGGAAATGTTGATTCGATGTTAAAGTCTATTACATTAACTGTGCATGCCTGTTTTAACTTGCAGTACATTGTGTGCTTATTATAGGGTCTATAGACTTGGCATACTGCAATCTTCTTTATAGAGAACTGAAGAAAGGTTTGGAAGGGCTGGTTCTTGAGAGCAATCTTCATCTTTTGTACCTGACAACTCCGTATGATGCAGCTTCTAAGTGTAGCCCGAATTGGATGATATACTTGAGACAGGTGAGAATTTACTAGCAAACATGTAGTAATACTGATTATTAAATTTTAAGTAAGTTTATACAGGTAGGAAATGTAGATAGTGGGGTAGCAATTTGATGAAAAGTTAAGATATGCTACTTTGTTTTCACTCACAGGGCAGAAGTGCTGTCTTTTATTGCATAAAAACCTAAGTTTTCTTTTGTATCTGTAATATTTGATCCTGTTTGGGGGAAACAGTGGCAGAAACACATCTTTTGAGTTGCCAGTACTCCAAATCCTGACTCTTAAGCTTGGGCCTAGCCTTGCCATCACTGGGGTCTGGTTAACCCAAAATCAGTATTTTCCTATAAACTACTTATATGTAATCACATCATGGTAGGCTGCAAGAAAACCACTATTAAATGTATCAAGAGCCATATTTACCTTCTGATGCTCAGTCATTTAACCTGTAGGTTTAGGAGCAAAATTCACTACAGAATGTTAAGTCTTGATCCTTGATATAAGTCTGATGCTTTTACTCCAGCCATGATTGCAAGTATTACACTGTGACCAATACCTTCCTACAGACTACTTATCCTTACATCAGCCTAGCATCACAGCCCTTAACCTAGTCTTGCACACTCTGTAAGATCCAACCATCATTCAATTCCTCTCTGTATTGTGAAGTGCTGTATACTAAGGGTAGCACTACTACCTATTTAATTTTGTTAAAATGTAGCATTTAAAGATTGACAGTTACAGATAATTCAAACAAGTAGCAAAAAAATTGCAGAGCTGACTTTAGTGACTCTACTACTTTAGTGACTCAAGTACTATATAGAGGTATTACAAAACATTATTTCACTTCAAGTAGTAGACTTATGTTTTCTATAATATTAAGAGAACTAAATACCTGAAAATTCTGTATAAAATCTTATTTTAGTTCAACCAGCTAAGTGGAGCAGAGCAAAAAGTAGCAGATATTGTGGGAGTACCTGAAAGTTTTATTACAAAAAAAGCTTCTGGCCAAGCCATCAGAAAGGTAGGCTGGAGATTTCTCATACCTAAGATCACAGTTAAGTCATTTCATTTGGTTATTTACAATTTCTAGATTGTTTTTTCTGCTAGTGTTCTTTATTGCTGTTGTACTTATTAAGTTTCTTTTAACCTCATTGATTGGTTTTCTTAGTGTTGTTTAATGTCATTGGGCATAATATAGTCACGTTTGAAAGACAGGAAGGAGCAGAGGTGAAAAGATCTTCCTTGTAACGCTAACAGAGTATCTTGAATATGATATTGGCTCTGAATTCTGACTTGCTTTATTCCTAGAATGTGGACAGTGCTGTGGTAAACAGGCTCTACCTGTCATTTGTCCTTTATGCGCTACTGAAAGAGACCAATATATGGAGTGTTTCAGAGAAATTTAATATGTCCCGGGGATATGTGCAAAATCTCCTTAGTTCTGCTGCCTCATTTGCCTCCTGTGTTCTACGCTTCTGTGAGGTAGTGTATTAATGAATTCCAATAAATTCTTTGGGATTTGCAAGATCCAGGGTCTTGTTCTCTTACATTAGAACTGAATGCAGGTGTTGTATTTCACCTTTCCTGTTCAAAGTTGTTTTTCCTATTCAGAAAAGCATGCTCATACAGTGATATTTCTTATATTAATAGTAAACTTTATGTACAGAGAAAATATACAAAGTGTACAGTGCACTGACAGTTTTACCTTTCTCTTGGAAATAAGGCCATCTGGTTGTGGAATGTCATCTCAGGAAAACAGCTTTGGGGTTTTCAGCTGAAGAGTGCTGAGTACAGCTCTGCAATTCTGAAAGGATAACTAGAAATAGCAATGCTTCCCCTATCTAAAAGCCAAATATATGCATGTTGCCATAGCAGAGCTCTTATTAGTCATACCCCCCAGTACAGAACTTAGGATTTGATTTTTAATTCTATTTATCTCTGCAGGAATTGGAAGAATTCTGGGTTTACAAAGCTTTGCTGACAGAACTTACCAAGCAGCTGACATACTGTGTTAAGACAGAACTTATCCCTCTGATGGAGGTAGCAGGTGTTCTAGAGGTTAGTAAACCTGGCTTTGTGAGATGTTTCCAATATAAACTAGTATGCTATATGTTACTGTGCCTTATCTGGAAGACCAAGCTAGGGTTTTTTTTGAGAATTTGGAATGGTGCAGATATCCCACAACAGTCCTGGAGGTTGGAGGAAAAGTGGTCTGTTGAGGAAATGTGAGCTGGAGCCAAGGATGTTTTTCTTCTGGCTGCTACCACAGCAACAGTGAAAAATCCTGTATTTGAACAGTAATCTAGCTGTATACTCAGTTGGAAAGCAGAGTCCAGGTTTTTTGTGGTAAAGGATTCATGAGTAAGGAGAAACAATAATTTACATATTTAGTTGCATTACAAGATCCTCACAGAAATATGAGAAGTCCTGTTGGGAACTTAGGCTTTTACAATCACTTGCAGTGTTGCATGTGTTCTAAGTAAGAAGCTTACTCTGTCTCTGAATCAAAGACTCCTATGAAAGTAGAAAATCTTTTTGGGCTTCAGGGCAAGGTTATAAGTAATTACTGGACTCCTTTGCAAAATGACCTACCTACAGGTACAACCTGTTGTAAAATCAGTTTATCAGTAACCATTGAATTTGGTGGCGGTAAGGCTTTATTCCAAGGAGCAAACAATGAAGACATAGAGCTTAATTATGTATTTTGTAATTGCATTTTCTGAATTAGAGGCAGGAGGCAAGTAGTCTTTTTGATGGCTCACTCCATAGGGGAACATTTCTGTGTAAGGCCTAAACCAGCCTCAACAGCATGATTTCAAGATAACTCTTGAAAATTACTGCTATAATTAAGGTATTTCTGCACTGGAGTTAAAACTGCCACAGCTGATATTTGTAGCAGATTAAATTGTCATCTTGAACAGACATAATTTGCTTAGATTTCTGTGGAGGAAATGATAAAATCAGTCTTGAGGTTACTGTAGTGAAAGAGAGAGTTATTTTCTGCATGCTTACTTGTACAGTTTTCAAAGAGCAATCCAAAACCTTTTCATGGAGTTTAAGCCATTAGTGGGGAAGGATTCTCTGTCCTCAGTCATACTATGCATATAGCAGCCAAATAAGTCACAGAAGATATTTGCTGGCAATTAGTAGTTATTTTTGGTGAGATTAATAACACCTTCACATGAATGAACATGCTCAGTTACCCTGGAGGAAGATAATGTCTTGTAAACCATTACCTGTTAGATGCTAAAGAAACACATATGCCATCAAGTAAATGTCTTTCTATTCCTTCTTGTCCTTACAAGAGGCAAGGGGGGGTGAGGAGGGGGAATGACCAAATGTGTGGAGGTGCAATAATTGCTCATCAAATGGGTATTATTTCATAATTCAGGATATGAAAGCCTTGGGTATACAAATTACTCCACTACTAGTGTAGAAATGCATTTTAATTTAAACTCTGTGAAGTTCTAGCAGTACTTGTTTTGCAAAGGAAATGTTTGCCCAAAGGTCCTCTGTTAAGCAAATACTGCATGGCTACCTTACATAGCAGCAGGATCAAACCAAGTCAGGAGAAGCAAATAATGCACAAATCCTTATACTGCTGATAATCAAGTTCTAGACAGTCTCTTCTGTGGTGTGTATCTCTCTGGTATGTGTGAGATCACAGACATGACTTCACACGAAACTAGAGAAATAAAAAAGATACTGTTAAACTGGAAATTATTTATAAGCTTGAAACAGGGAAGTACAGTCTTTTGGAATTCTGTGAAAGCTCTGTTATGTGAAAATTCTGTGAGGAGAAAAATATATGGGCAAAATCTTTCACTTGGACATCATGAAATAATGTGACAATCATTCCTGTCAGTGGTAGTGAATGCAGAGAACGTGATAACAAAAAGAGGACGGTAGAGTCAGTATCATCTAGGCTCAGAGAAAATGGTGACAACTGGGTTCTGAAGAGCTGGATAAGATTGTATTGGGAGATAAATCTCAGCAGTAAAGCTGTATTTTGGGGAGGTGTGATTCTCAGGGAGTATTCGTGTTCTTAGGAAAATAAATCAGAATTGGATTAATAAGCAGAAATTACATGGTTTAGATTGGCACGGAGATTGGCACTTAATGGCAATTCTTATTGCCTTCTCTAATAAGCTAACACAACTTTGAACTTGCAGGCACGAGCAAAACAGCTTTATAATGCAGGGTACAAAACTTTAGCACACTTGGCTAATGCAGATCCAGAAACTCTGGTCAAGATGATTGATCACTTGTCACGACGTCAAGCCAAACAAATTGTTTCATCTGCAAAGGTAAGTTAGAAACAAAGCTATAAAAACCTGCTTCAGAACTTCAGTATGTCGAAAGTGGGTGTTTGAATGACTTTAAAAGTGAAGGATTCAGATTACTTAATAAAGGCATTAGTGGATATTTGTGATCCAAATAAGAACATGTATTAAGAATATTGAAATATTTTCTTGACAATATAATTTATCTAAGATGGTTAAGAGTAACAAATTGAGCAGTTGCTGACCTTCAAGCTTTTGGTAAAGTAAAGTCTACAGTAAATGAATGGGTGGGTGGTGTGGAAAAAACTATGCAGTCAATAACAAAGTCTTGGTTTATATATTCTCATGGAGTAAAAGTAATTTTAGATCATGGCTGTTTATAGTTGTTGTAGGCTCCTTACTGCTTTTTTGTTGCTGTATGAGGCAAAAAAAAAAAAGAGATATATGCAGATTCCTCATCAGTGCCAAATGCAGCAATCTAGCTTATTCTCATGCTCAGATACTAAACTGATGGAGTTTTCTCTAACTGGGAAGTTAAGAATACTTGTATGTGTTATGCTATGCATGTTACTGGGGAACTGTTATACGCCAGCTGTCAGCAACAAACAGCTCAGGGTAGTGCATTAAATAGTTACTAATATCAGGGGTCCCTATATGTCTGATGTAAAATGCTGTAGTAAGAAATTTTATATGAAGCAAGAACTTGCTAACTTGACAGGCACTACTTACAGATGTTTATTCCAGCATGGAAAACAAATATCTCTTATAGATGCCTCTGCTAACAGTTCTAGACAAAACTGATCATATTCTGTTATATTTAGCGTATTAAGTGATGGCAGAACTGACAAAACCAGCTGTGTACAGTATAAATTTTTGTTAGTGTTTTTCATATGGATATACACTAAAAAATAAAAAATGCTGGTGGTGGTACTTGTGAAAATGTTAGTCCTTTGAGGCAAAGGTACTGTGGTCCTGTGAGCAGCAGCAATACAAGTTTTTTACAGACCAGATGCAAGCTTGGAAAGAAACATTGGTGTTTTAACCTAATGCTTATATTCATTTTTTCAGGGTTTTTTTGTGTTCATTTTGTTTTTTCCCATTATAGATGCTGCTGAGTGAAAAAGCTGAGGCTTTACAGGAAGAAGTTGAAGAACTCTTAAAGGTGCCTACAGATATCCCAGAGACCTACTGGCAATGAAGAAAAATCATGAATGCAGAAATTGGCATATTTTAAAATTTTTAACCTCGCTTTGTGAAGCTGCTGTAATTATAATAAATATTTGTATCTTTTGTATACCTCATTTTAGTGTGAGTTCAGAATGTGTCTTGGAAAGTTGACTTCATTTAGAGGTTTTGATTGAACCTCTTGAGCAACAGGCTAGAATCAAAAGATAAGCTCTCAGTTCATTCCTGGTTTTAGAAATAGCCCTTGGAGTGCTTTGAATACTGGGCTAACTGCCTGGTGTGCACTTCTGCCTAGAGCTTGGGTTCATAGTTGACTTAAAGTATGTACGTTGGATATTCCCTTTAGGACACATGTTTGAGTGAGCTAATCCAAAATTGCTATTTGCTGGAATCCCTGTACTCTAAGTGTTACCTAATGGAAGGAGAGAGTGAGTTGCAACTCATGACAAAGTGATCCCAGATTTGCAAAAGGAATTGTAAATGATGCCTAGTTTAAGCCATATTAAAAGATGCGAATATTGAATTCACATTCAGTCTCTGGCAGTTCTGAAAAGAGAATTTTCAGGATGTTTCTGTAGCAGTTTTCCAAACAAAGCTAACATTTTGGTTTTTAGATTTCATGCCTGAAGACTGATAAAGTCTTGAACAACTGATTTTTGAGAAGCCATACCAAGTTCTGAGACTCCATAGGCATGTGTCAGTCACATTAGTTAGAATTTTAGAAGGTATCTGAAGCAGATTTGCTCCAGCATAAAGCTTTGTGAAAGTAATCTTGAAGATGCTTGAAACTTCCTCAATTGTGATAAAGGAAATCCCTTTTCAAAGCTGTTCTGTAGTACATAACAGTGCTAGAGCACTGCATGTTAAGATAACTAGAAAGCTGTGATAGACTGCTGAGTTAAATCATGGTAGCCAGCATGCAGGCACAGTTAAATATGGCATTTTTGTGTAAATTTGGGGGTCTCTTCTCAGTAAAGTAAGATAAACCTAGTTAAACTCTTTTTTTTACTCAATTTATGGTTGTGTTTTTTACTGCTCATTTTGTTGTTGCATTAGAGAAATCATAAATAACAATTGAATAGATTTTTACAAGCCTTCATTTAGCAGAAACATGCTTCTAAGACCATAATTATGATACTTTACAGAGGCTTACAAAGTTTGGGTAAGTGAGATACTTGAATGCATTTGTTGTTAAACCAGGTCAAGAATTTAAGCCAGCACTTTTCAGAGGCAGGAGGATTCATTTGCATTGCTAGATTCAGTGCCTGCAGGGGAATCCCTGGTGCTGATATTGAAGTGCCTGAGGCAGAAATGGTTTTGGAAGCATGAGAACATGTTCAGCTGGCTCTAACAGTAAGGTATTATTTGCCCTCAAGTGCAGAAGCAGTATTTGCCATGACTTGAGGTTATCTAAGCCTTCCCCTTTTAATCAAGATACGTATTTTTGACCAAATGACAAATAATGAGAATTCATTGGTTTATTTGCATTATCGTTGAAAGACAGATGATGCCCACTCCAGTGTGAGTACGTATCTAAGCAGTAGATGCACGTAGGAAAATTTCAGTGGTGCCAGTAAAGCCCAACCAATTGCTGTAAAGATTTATTGGTTCTCGATGTGGGTGTTTCTCCAAAGATTGAAACACTTGCATGGATTTTGGGGGTGAGGGGGAACCCACAGCAAATTACTCTAAAATTATTTACTCTGAGTACTGAGTTATTACAATAACTCATGTAAATAGTTCATTAATTGCTACATTAATTACAGGAGTTTTACAATACTTCCCATGGTATTCGTACTTGCATGATAATTTTAAAGTGTATGGGTTTAGTTTTATGTTGTAGAGGGGAACAGGAGGAAAAATTGTTTCTGGCAGCTGTCCATGGTTGGTTGTCAGCTGCCTGTCTTCACGCTTGGACATCACTGTAACTACCAGAACTGTTGCAAGAGTAGGTTTTGGAGAGATGCATGTTTAGGAATGAAGTCAAGTATTCCCTACAAGCAGTAGAGTCCCTTTCAAAGGGTAGCAAAAGCTGGTTTGAAACAAGCAAGTGGTTTCAGGTCTGTGTGAAGCTGGTCTGAAAAGAGGGAGAGGATGACATTCGTTGCCTCTGCTGCTCTGTTTTGCAGGCTGTGCTTTGCCAGATGGATGAGTGCAACTCCTCCAAAAGGCTTTCTCTGTGACCTTTAATAACATTAGAGGTGAAACTGCAGTGATCTGCACTAAAACTTTGCTATATGTAGCTTGCCTCGTTTTTCTGAAATCAGAAAGCTCTGTCACCTGGGTTTTTCCCCTGAGAGAGGGGGAAAAAGTATGTAACAGATGCTAGTCAGTATTTTTGTGCTGCTATATGATGCTGATACACTGAAGCGTCAAGTACAGTCCTGGGTTCATACAATGTTGTATCGTGCAGGTGTCAGAATGGGTATGTGTTGGGTTTGGTGAATGTCTGCTACAGGTGGTTGTACTACAGGAAAGCTTGTGCTAAGGATAGAATTAGAATGTTTTGGAAGGCAAATACTTCTTGCTTCAATGGGATATTTATATTCTAAAGCCTGTGTTAAAAGGAAAGAACAATTATTGGCCTATCTGTGTGAAATGATAAATGCTTCAAAGCAAAGGTAGGTTGTAAAAATATGCTCTGTAAGATTCATGCTAATTTCTTCATAACCCACAGTAACTTAGATCAGAACTATAATGTGTTTAAGTCTCTTCAGACTGCACCTAGTATAGAGCAAGTGTTCTGATCAAAACACTTGGAGCATATGTCTTAGCATTTACGCCTATTTACTTCCCGATGTACCTGCAGACTAGTTCTTGAGTTTGTGTGATTCCCTTCCCTTCCTTCCCTGGGTCCATAATTCTGTATTTTCAGGAATGCCTGAAATGTAACAACTTACTGAAAACTGTCTCTCTGGAAAGCCTGGTAAAAGGATCAGGCTTAGGTTAGTGTTTAGCTGTTCACTTTCATTATGTGAAAATACCTATTGTATTCCTATATTCTGGAAAGCTGCTTCCAGTGAGCTAGTCCTGCCTAGGCAGCTCTCACTTTGTTCGTCCTTTTAGAGCTTCATTTGATATGTTTCAGCATGGTGGTCCAGCACTGAGTACCGGTTGTACTGAGAGTCAGATATTATCACTTAAAAACTTTGTTGTGGTTAGGAAGGAGGCTGAGTGATTTTGTGGTGCTCTCTTTCATGTGCTAGAGCTCAGCAGCTCCCCTGGTACCTGAATTTCTCAGCTGCAGACTCAGTGGAAACAAAGTCTTTTAGCAATATCTATAAAGCTATGTGCACTTCAAAGACAAACCTAGACCCAAAGTGCCATTTTCATCTCTGAAGAAACAGAGTGTGTGCTATCTGACAGTCATAACTAATTGGGTTCAGAAATAAAACTAGCTGGGAGTCCAAAGAGCACTGTCAGGACGAGGTCTGGTTGGGGATTTGGGGGCAGGGAGTAACGACAGCCTACAAAAACATCTTGATACACACATCTCTCTGTTTTTACAGTTTTCAGGCTTTCTTGGCATCAGCTTAGTCTTAATTTCATCTTCCTGAGGCTTCTCAGACAGAAATATAGATTAAGTGCTACTCTGACACTGGTCATCTCTGCTCATCTGCCCAAATGCTGCTATGTCACAAGAATTGTTTGCCTTTTATATGGACAGTTCTTCCCTTCTAATTCCCTTAATATGCACAGGTGAAGCACCAAGATAGGTATAGATATGCATAGATAGATACATCAGTTCTTGGTTCTTGCCTAGGAACAGCAGCGGGGTTGCTATTGGCAGTAACACGCTGCTGCTGCTAACAGTTGAAATTCCTGGAAAGCTTTGTTTTTAGCTCTTCCTTGTCATGGAAGTCTGGTGAGCACAATGTATCTGTTAACGGCATTGCTGGCGTGGGAGAAGCACAACTACCTGATAGGAGCTCTGTGACCACAGCATTTGAATACCACAAGGCAGGGGCTAGGCCTTCTGTGGAGTGCAGGGGCAGGAGGGGGTGCTGGCACAGAGCTGGCTTCTAATAACATGCAAGTGGGTTTAACCCTAGTCTCTGTTCTTACACCCTCCCCTTGCAGCTCACAGATTCTGCCCTAATTTCCATGAGAGTCCAAATACCTCTGTTTTTTTCTCCCCTGCTTTGCCATATTTAAAAATGTGTATAATACAATGTGGAAAATGCCCAGACAAAAGCTACCCGTTCCCATTTAGTACCTGTAGCTCTTCAGGTGTTACTGGTGGAAGGCATTATGTTCCAGATACAGAGGTTCTGTGAGCTGCTTAAAGCATAGCACATGCTACACCTTTTGTACACACGTGCACACAACAGTTGAATCCAGGATGTTGCACTGATTATCTGAAACGCAAACCTTGTGCCTCTGCCATGAGAAATACAGTACAGGAGCAAGTGATTCTAAGTGATTCTCTTCAAGGAAGCACATAAAGGGAAAAGCAGTGAATTCCAGCACAAAACAATTGTGCACAAGCTGCATCTCGCCTGATAGCTATTAACATTTTCTGTACCTGCCGTAATGACCTTAACCTGGTTTACAGCAGTGATTTGCCACGTGCTGAGCTGCGTTCTTTAATCCTTGGTTCACTCATGGGTAGTTAGCGTGGTGCTCCAGTCATCTGCTGATAGATGAATTGTTCCTCTGGCAGATAGTCACCCCAGCCCTTCCTGTGGGTGTAGGCATATAATTGGTGGTGTACCCCGGAATGGGAAGCATTATGCTGGCTAAGATACTGAGACAGTCAGGAGTGTCACTGGTGTTTCCTTTCTGGCAGAGCCATGGCTGTGTTTATCAAAAGCAGAGTTCATTTGGTCTAGTTCTTCTCGTTCTGGTGGCAAGTTACTCAACAGTATAAAAATGTAGAGCAAGCAGGAACAGGAAGGGCCAGGCAAGGGAGCACTTGAGCCACACTGATTAATACCCCAACCTCAGTGAGTGTGGGAAGCACTGTGCCTGAATAAAGTAATAGATAGGGACTGGACAATTTGCAGTGTGTTCCAGCAGATGCCCGTTTTCAAAACAAACTTGATAAGAAACATTTATGATTCAGGATGAACTGATGCACATAGGGAAATGTAATAGTGTTGTTAAGTGTAATTGCTTTATAGACTCATAGAATGGTTTGGGTTGCAAGGGACCTTAAGGATGCCATGGGCAGTGACACCTTCCAATAGACCGAGTCGGTCAAAGCCCTGTCCAGCCTGGCCTTGAACACTGCCAGGGATAAACACTTCCAGAGTTTAGAAACTCTGCTGATGGTTCAACATCATGCATATTAATCTGCAGCAGGCTGTCTCCCTGCAGTGCTCTCTGCCAAATCCAAAGGGGAAGAGTTTTGGCATGGGATGGATTCTGCAGGGAGTCCCAGGGATACAGATCCAAAGCAGGATTGTAACAGCAATTCCACGTTGCATGTTGGCTGTAATTAAGAAATATCCTTATTGCAACAGTGCTGCAGTGGGAGGTGGGGGGGAATGTGAGCTTCAGTCTGAAGCACCAAGGTTGCCCCGTGTTATTTGTCATAGGCTTGCCGTGTGCTGCTGTTACTCGGTTCCAGCAGCAGAGGCCCATGGCTGGGGTGTCAGCCTGACATCTCATCCCTCAGTGGTAGCAGTAGCAATATTCAGAGTGCAATAATTTTCCAGCCGCTGTTTTTGCACGCAGCTGCCCAGGGTTGCACAGGCAAGGCAGAAAGCTGCAGAAGTTGTTTGGTCGTGCTGCAATACTCGAAAGGTCAAAGAAGGCAAAGAACCAGCTTGAATCCCAGGTTTGTTTTGTAATGGTTGAAGGTGTTGGCAGAGTAACCGTGCGCTTCAGGTGCCTTGGCGCTGCTTTGATACACCGCGCGGCAGCGGGGCTGCGCTTCCGAGATGCTGTTGCATCCCAAAGTCCCTTTCAGAGGGTGAGGTGGGCCCCGGCGCTCACTGCTCACTCTGCCTCCGTCCGTGTCTCCGTCCCGGCGCGGAGCGGAGGGTGCGCACCCACCCAATACACGCACCCCGGCACAAGCCCGCCCTCCTAAGGGGTGGCACCGGCCGGGAGCGGCGGCCGGGAGCGGAGGATGCTGCTGCCGCGGCTGCTGCCGCTGCTGCTGCTCTCGGAGGCGCAGGCGGCGGTGCTGCGGCTGGGGCTGCGGGGCACCCCCCGCGCCGAGGTGAACCCCGCTTTCCTCTCCCTCACCCTGGACGCCAGCCTGGCCCGCGACCCGCGCTATGTCGCTCTGCTCAGGTGAGCCGTCTCCTGCCCCTTCTGGGCAAAGGAGAAAGGAACCAGGGGCTGGGGAGCAGCAGAGGGGTCCCCCAGGGCGGCGGTCCAAGGCGGGCGGAGAGGTCCGCAGACACGGGGAAGAGAGCCCGGGCATCCCGGCTGGGAGCAGGCAAAGGCGCTGCTGCTGCTGCGGAGAGGAGAGCGGGAGGGGAACGGGGGGACCCCATCCCTGGAGCTGGGACCGGCTGCTGCACTCTCCCTGCTTCAGGATGCCCTGATTTCGCCCTCACGGGGCAGCAGCAAGGCGGTCCCTGCCGCGGGTGCGGAGGGAAGGCGCAGCTCGGGTAGTACTCGCTGGAAGCAGCATAAACTAGGGAGAGGAGCTGCTTTGCGAGCAGAAAAAGAGAAGGAAGCCGCCGAGCAGAAGGGTTACAAGTGTCAGAGCTGCTAGCCCCGCCGCCCGGCTTTGCAGACATTTGCCGGGGCACTGTCAATATAAAGTCAAATAAATACTGAAGATCTGTCACCATCAAAGCTGAATCAGGAGATCCTAAAAATGAAGCCTTTTTATCCCCTTGGGTAATGCTGAAACTGCCAAGTGATGGTTGTTCCCTGCCTGTTCTTTTGGCTCTAACCTCTCCTGCCTTTTCTTGCCTGCTTTTTCTCTGATTTTTTTTCTGTCCTCTGCTCCTTTTGACTGTACCGTTTGGGCGGGCAATCTTAATTCTTTCCTTTTCATCTGTCTGATCCCATTTTTCAACCCTACAGTACTTTTTAAGTCCTGATCTCCCTTCTCCCACCACTTTCATCTTTCCCCCTCATCGAAATGGGGAGAAAGGTGACACCAGCTTTATTGGAGAGTGCTCACTCGGGTCTCCAACCCCAACCAAACACCTTGGGGTTGGGTTTGAGGCTGGCCCTGCTGCCACGGGGAACGGGAAGTACTTGGTGGTCTCTAATATGCTGTGTGTCACCACCAAGCAGATAGTGCTGGTGTGCCTGGTGTCCTCTGACACCTTGCGGTTTCTCCCAGTGAAGGCCGGTGTTGGTGCTGTATGTTGAGTTATTTTACAGACCTGCTTTGCTAACGCTAACAAGTGTCCCAGCATGGACTTTTAATCTCTCCTGGGTAGAAAAGCGATTGCTTTGTGTCTCATTGATAGAAACGGGGACTGATGGTGTGAAGTCAGTTATACGCCCACTTTCTTGTGGGACAGGTATGTTAGTTTGGTATAAACAAAACCAAAAAGTCTAGGGGAGAAGGATGCTTGGCACAAAAAGCCCAACCCCTATTTTGGAGTATGGCCTTACTTTGCCCCAAGATTTGACTCTCTGTCTGTGATCGTGTTCCCCAGATGTTCCACATCTGCTCCTCGCTACGGGGTAACCCCAGGTCATCTACTGCAGCACTTCCTCTGAGCACTTGCCATGTTTAGTCTCTGCCTCAAAGCCATAAGCTGCATGAATACCGTGTTTTTCTGTTTCCTGGTTTCCTTTCCTCAGCAATCCCAAACTGCGTGCCCTGGCAACAGCCCTGTCCCCAGGCTTCCTGAGGTTTGGTGGCACCGAGACCGATTTTCTCATCTTTGATCCCAATAAGGATTCAACATCGGAAGAAAGAATCATCTGGGAACTTCAGGCCCAGCAAGGTAAAGCTGGCATCAATGTATTAGACTCAAAATCATCCTTGGTTTAGGAGATGACTTTGATGCAGGCTGGGGATGCCAAAAGGGCACAGCAGCAGTGCTGGGAGTCCTCTACAAAGTCAGCATTGTTCTCTATGGAGAGGAGGTCTGTGGACCTTCAGCACCCTCTGTGGGAGGAGCTGTGTCAGCCATGGGAAAGCCAGGAAGCGTGTGAGGGATGTCAAGTCCACCCTGGCTTCTGCTGCCCCATGCTCCGTGCAGCAGCCTTGGTAGCTCCCCCGCTGCCTGGGACACAGACAAGGCCAGCCCAAAAGCTGTGGTTTCATTGTGAAAATCAAGTCACGGACAGAAGGAGTAATTTGATGAGAACAGAGTGTGCGTTTTCTCTATCTTGGCCAAAGCCAGAGCTAGGCTGGGGATGCAGCCTTGCCCTCCTGTTGCTTCAACACGCCAAGTGCAAACCCACAGGAACACTGCCGACTGCTTGAGCTTGGTCCTGGTGCATGAGGTTTCCACTGCATTAAAGTCTATTTACTCGTTAAACTTAGCAAAGGCACATAAACCCTTCTAGAGGTGTTTAAGGAGAAAAAATTCCCATCTATTCCTGCATGACGGCACAATTGTACATCACTGTATGGTGATGCTCAGTTTTAAAGTCAAGTGGTACTTTTACCGCTGTTCCACTTTGCTGAGTGGTTGCCTCCTTTCTGAGATCATGAGCTGTGACTCCAGCTCATGCCTTCCTCTCTGGTTATGGCTTGCTCCTGAGTTACATGCTGAGAAAAGACATGAGCTTTGAAGAACTGGTGTCTTATGACTCCTGCTGGTGGTGGTGTTAGAGCCATACGGGGCAGTCAGCGCTTTTCCCTGCACAAGACAGGCAGCTCAGGAAGCATTGCACCATATCTGCTCACTGCAAGGTGGGCCCTGCTGTGCCGCTGCAAGCTGGGGTGGATAGTCTGCTCCTCGGGCACAGCAGCCCATGCTTTGTCAGCTCACTGGAACAAGGGTTTCCGGCTGATGTTCCAGCTAATACAGTTTATTGTGTAGCAATACCACAATAGCAGCCTCCAGAAGCAGAGCTTGGTCTTCCTCTACTCTACCATTTCCATCACCTTAAACTGGGAAAGATGCATTACGTACATACTTATGCACCATATATTTATAATATGTATTTATGCACAAAGCCAGACCTCTCTTTCTATGTGGTTAACATTGTGGAATTAGGGATGCGTTTCACTGAAGTGCACAACTGGCTCTCAGCCTGGCACCAAGCCATTGGGCTTCCTCCTGAGGGATACATCCCTCTGCATGCTGGCCTCTGGCTGTGAAAATGAGGACTTAATTGCTATCAACCTTCTTCTGCCCTACAGAGGCTTGTGGCTCAAGGCCTGCGTTTGCTGCTGTTGAGAGGCTGCTGCTGGCTCAGTGGCCCAGCCAGGAGAAGCTGATTCTTGCGGAGCATAACCAGAAAAAGCACAAGAACACCACCATTACAAGTAAGGCCTCAGTGGATTTTTCTGCCAGGGCTTATAACAGGGGGCTGCAAATCTCTGCCCTGTGGTAGAAGGGTCACAGGCTGTCAGGAGCTGAAGCCACTGTAAAATAAATATTTTGCCCACTTAGAACAATCATAGAATCACAGAGCTGTTTGGGTTGGAAGGGACCTTAAAGCTCATCCAGTTCCAACCCCCTGCCATGGGCAGGGACACCTTCCACTGCACCAGGTTGCTCCAAGCCCCGTCCAAGCTGGCCTTGAAGAAAATATTCAAAGTAATCTTCTTATACTGTCTGCCACCTCTTATTTAATAGTATCCTGCTGCTGCAGGACTTGGGAGGATCTCAGCACCTTGCAGGATGGTGTGTAGCAAGGTCTGGGGCTGTTTTGTCCAGCTGGGAGAGCTAGGCACATTTGCAGCACCAGGCTAAATAAATAAAGGCAGTAAAGATGATCACTTGGCCACAGCTCAACTAGCACACCATAACCTTGATATAAACACTCCCCTTTCCCTCTGTGCAGGGAATACCCTGGACATTCTCTACAGCTTTGCAAACTGCTCAGGGTTTCACCTGATCTTTGGGCTCAACGCCCTGCTGCGGAAAGACGGCTTGCAGTGGGACAGCTCCAATGCCCAGGCACTGCTGGACTACTGTGCCTCACGGAGCTACAACATCTCCTGGGAGCTTGGGAATGGTGAGTGTGGAGCTTGTCTGCGGGCCAGGCCAGCAGTCACCTGAAAGGCATCACCACAGGGTGTGGGCTGGCAATTTTGGATGTTTTGGATGACAGCCCATAAAGGAAAAGTGATGCTTTACTGGGAAACAATAAGGTCTTCATTTGCGAGGAGGGATTGCACAGAAGGCCCAATGAATGAGCCAGTGGAAATCAGTTTGTTCTGAGATGAGGTGAATGATGCTGTTCAAGGTGTAGGATGTCACCTGGGACAGAGTACTGGAGAGCAGCATGCTCTCCAGTCACGCAGGCTTTTGGTGTCATGCTCGTTGCCTTCAAACATCTCACCCGTACCATGCCTGATCAGGCATAGGGGGTTAGTACTCTCCCAATGGAACAAGCTGCCCTATTTTGTTCCCCAAAACTTGAACAGGGTGCTGATGCACACGTGTCTTCCCCAGAGCCCAACAGCTTCAGGAAGAAATCCGGTGTCTACATCGACGGCTTCCAGCTGGGGCAAGACTTTATTCACTTGCGCCACCTCCTCAGTAACTATACCCTCTACCGGCACACCAAGCTCTATGGTCCTGATGTCGGGCAGCCCCGGAAGCACACACAGAAACTGCTGAGGAGGTAGGGCTGTGGGGCCCTGCAGCACGCCTGGGGTGGTACAGCTGCACCCAGATGCAGTATGGGCATGAGGAGGCATCTGGCAGGGTTTTGAGAAGTTTCTGTTCCAAATCAATACTAAGGATGTACAACTGGATACATCCCATTTAAGAACTAATTTCCTGATTTTCCTTTGAATTAGAATCATGGATTGTTTTTTTTTTTTTCATTGACTGGGGATGACTGAAGTCTTATCTGCATGCATGAGCTCAAGGCTTAAACGCTCAGCCAGTTGGAACAAAGATCCTAGCAGTACTTCAGTGATCCATACACCTCTCAATTGAGCGCTGGCTGTGTTAACAAGGGCTTTTCATACTAGAAATCTCTCTGTTACACAAGCATTAATTCATCCTCCCAGCAATCTGCAGAGGCAGCCGGGCTGCCCAAAGCCCATTTAAAAGCCATCACAACCGTGGCCCCAAGGCAATTCACCATCACCACCATCAGCTGGGGGGAGAGGACAGGGCCCTTCAGGGCAGTTGGCTCAAGGTGACCCATCACCAGTACTAACCTCTCCACTCTTCACTGCATTCCTTCTGGTTGCAGCTTCCTGAAATCAGGAGGGAAGGTGATCGACTCTGTCACATGGCACCAGTAAGTACCGCTCAGACAACATCCTCGCTCTGCTTACTGCCTGTTTTCTTTACAAACTGTCAATTTGAGCACCTCAAGAGGAAGGAGGGGGTGCAGCACTCCTCTCAGCAGTTCCTCAGGTGCCTCTCCTCAAATTCCTCCACTCACAACAAGAGATGGATTGAGGGTGCGCGCTACAGAACTGCAGAAGGTCTCCAAAGAAGCTACTTGGTGCGCAGACCCAAAAGCAGTTCTGGGGGATTGTAACGTAAGAACAGCAGCAGGGAATGCAACACGTGCAAGACCATCATTTTGCCTGCTAAATTCATGCATTGAGAAAAACATAAGTGGGATGTGGAGAAAAGGATGGCACGGCAGCTTTATTTCTCAGAAGAGTGTGAAGGGGTATCACAGCTTTCCCCTGCATGATGAGAGTATGGTTGAGCCTTTTTGCACATGCCGTGTTTTGACACGTATCAAAAGCTGGTGAGATCTGAGCAGCAGTCCTGGTTGTCTCAAAGTTTCTAGCTGCCAACCCTTGCAAATGAAATGTACTTTCCCATGGGAAGAAGAGGGTGTTGTATAAAAGGAAAAGCAGGTAGCTCAGACTTACTTGTCAGAGATGCCTCTGCTGAACTTCTGCATGAGAGAAGGTTTTTAACTCAAGGTTTAAACAACCCATGAGTGGCTGGGCTTGGAAATGCAGTCAGTACCCCTAACATTGGTGCTTTCCTTGGCATTAGAAAGGTTGAACCTGATTGAGTGAAAGCTTTGCTCCCTAAAAACAAATTCAGGGAGTCACTGATGACCCTGCTGCAAATGCACCTAACTCCTTGTGAAAAGTACAGCAGAATCCCTATTGGCTGATACGTTACATGCTGCTTTTTTCCCCTCTATATTTATATCCATCTGATACAAACAGAAAGCCCTGCAGGTCTGGCTGCCCCTTACCCATAGGAAAGTGCTAGCAGCTTCTCCTGTTCCCTTACATTTGCTCTCCAAGTCAGTTTGGGCTGTGTGTGTACAACTCGCCCTCAGATCCCAGCCACAGGACAAACCGCACTGGCACATCCCCAGCCCTTTCCTCTTGTCTCATGGCTTAGAGAAGCAGTTTTAAAGTGCTCAGGTGTGCAGTGGGGCAAGCTGTCCCCAGGACACCTGCCATAAACTCCATGTGTTTGAAAGTGATTTCTATGCGAAGGTGGTTTTATTCGCAGAGCTGAATGCAGACCTGACATGAAGCAGTCAGTAACAGTGGGAGAAGATGCACATGCTTATATTATATATGTATAAATATATGACTTATCTATTTCTTTTGAGCAGCCAGCAAGGCATAAAATGTGTCCTCTCCCTTTCCTGTTCTTGCCCTTTGGTTATCTTTGCTTTAAATGCACATGCATTATTTTCTTTACTAATTTAGGATTATCAGGTTTCAGCTTCCTCTTGTGGTTGGAAGACTTCAGCTACTTCTGGTAGGAGTGTTAGTGTGATGAAATGTAAAAAACGCAGGGATCCCAATTTCCTGTTCTTTATATGGACAAACCAGACGTAAAAGCTCTTCAGCTCATGGTGGAGGGCAACCTTCATCCCACAAGGGTGCCTCATTCAAGTTCCCCTCTAAGTAGATAGCCAAAATACTCCCATAGAGGAACAGAAACAGTGATCTGATATTCAATCTATAATTGGATACAGTAAAGCAAGTAATCGCATACGAGTGTCAGACACTTCAGCAAGACTCAGAGAAGCTGGCTTTTAGTGATATTTTCCTTGTTCTAAACAAGTTGATGCAAAAAACCTCTGCGACTTCTGTTGATCAAAATTTCTGTGATACCCTGGCTCCTGATAATCCCTTAAATACAAACAACACACATCTGAGAAAAGAACTGAACAGAAAACCAGTGCTGTGGATAAATGTATCAAGCAACCGAATACTTTTGGTGGTGTTTTGTACCAGTGATGGTATTTTTTTCTTCATTTTGTGTGGGTTTTTTCCATTTTCAGTTACTATGTGAATGGACGAAGTGCAACAAGGGAGGATTTCTTGAGCCCTAAAGTGCTGGATACCTTTGCCACAGCTGTACATGAAGTCCTGGAGGTGCTTTGTCCTGTTTTTGTTCATTCCCATGTTCAATTTCCAGAGCAATAGCAGAGAATCCAGAAAAAAGTAGAGTTTCTCACTAGCAATAAATGGGGATCCTCAAAGCCTGGGTGCTGCTGCCACTGTAAATCAAAAACAAAAAAATGGTGCCAGATGCATCACAAACCTACAACATTCTCATTTATCAATGTACTTACTACTCAGGGATGTGATTTATGATCATAACTACATCTCTGCCCTGATTTCTTTGCATTTTTGAGATCCTGAGGACAGTGTAACTTAGAGTATAAGACTACTCAGCGCAAGACTTACAGAACCTGGCTTTTAGCGAAGTTTTCCTCATTCTACATTCGTAGATCTGGGTATTTTTGGAGGGGGGGAAGCAAATCTGCTTCTAGTCCTTTTCGATCAAAATTTGTGTGACATCCCACCTCAGTTGATGTTATCCTTTAAATGCAAACCTCATATATAGGCATTGGACTAAAGCATAAAATTTTGATTGCTCACTATTTCTATAGCCAACAAACTTAACTGTTGTCCCTTCCTCTTCTTCCCTACGCCACACCGGCCAGATTGTTGATGGGACTGTGCCCAACAAGAAGGTCTGGCTGGGAGAGACGAGCTCTGCCTATGGAGGGGGAGCTCCCAGGCTGTCCAACACTTACGTTGCTGGCTTTATGTGAGTACCATGTCACAGGTGTGGGGAAATGTCACATTTCACATGCTGAAGGGGGTTTATACGTGCTCCATGGAAGGAATGTCTCCCTCAGGCTTCCTGGGGAGGACAGACAATGAGTGGGTTGAGTATCATAATCCTTCCCTGTGTGTTTCCCCCATGCCTAAGGTTGAATGGAGGCCCAAGTTATAGCAGATTCCTACGGCAAATGAGAGATAAGAAGCATGAGAAAGTTGTATTCCTGCCCTTGAATCTGCAAACATAGACTCCATCCTTTTGTGACTATGGAAAGTCATTCACAAGATGGGTGTCCTTTTCCAAAGTCATCCTTTGATCACTGTGCAATAACTAACCCAATGGAAGTTTAGCCATAAAAATAATTTTTTCCAAGGACTCCAGTTGCAGAAACCTGCTGAAGTGAAAGAAATCAGGCTTTTCTTATCCCTTTGGTCAGTTTGTGGATTCAGGGAGATAAAATTGCATGAAAGTGTACAGTTCATGCTTTAAAAATGAATCAAAACCATGGATGCAAAGTATTTTTTCACCCTCCTGTGAGGCGTGATGCTATTCTCATCAGGGCCTTGTGAGTCAGCAAGTCACAGCCTGGTAGAAGCAGGCAGCCTTGCTGGTGTAATGATTTCTCTCAGCCCTCAGGCCCTTAGCCAGTTCAGGATCATCCACTGCCACTCCTGTTTTCCATTGCCTGCAAACAGGGGAGTGGAGCAACTGTTCCCACCAACTCTGACCTCCAGAGGTGATCTGCAATTGTATTTTAAGGTAATCAGTGCAAGACTTGAATTGAAATCAGTTGTGTGATTCTTAAGGAAGTCAGTATCCTGCCCTAATTCTTGCTTTCTTACTTCCCACTCTGGTTGGAGAGGGGCAATTGTGGTCAGCTGAGGTTAACAGTTCCATCTACATGATGTTTGCCTTACCTTTCTTTGTCAGGTGGTTGGACAAACTTGGGCTTTCAGCCAGGCAGGGGATTGACGTGGTGATGAGGCAGGTTTTCTTTGGGGCTGGGACCTATCACCTGGTGGATGCCAACTTTGAGCCTTTGCCGGTAAGTATGCAACCCCGGTAATGCCGTCTAGAATGGTGTGTGTATTTCTGCACAGGCAACACTGGATGTGGAGATACAAGTCAGCTACTTTAACAGCACCTTCTTATTGTAGGATGGTCACAGTTACCCTTGTACTGAAAGTTAGCTCATGTCTCATTATAGGTTCATGTGTTATGTATCTATAGATACAAGATGTTTACTGTAACTGCAGGGATGCAGCTAGTCTTCAGCATAGCAAAGACTGATAGCTGGGACATGTCTGCATGCAAATCAGAGCATCACTTCTGGAGTTCACAAGGCTTTTCTGGATGCACTGTTTTGGTTTGAGTACTCCTCAGCTGAGCGATAAGTAGTTTCTAAATATAAGTGATAGGAGGTATTATAATAATTAAATCCCGTGTGAAAGCAAGCCAATATCAAGTCAAGACTCAACCATTTCTTAGGTCATGAAAACATTAAGCTCTCAGTAGTGGATGAAGGATAATTAAATAAAACCATGCATTTAGTATAGTTGGATTTATTAGGAAATAACATTCTGCTGTGATGAAACATCATTATTTGAGCAGCATGTTTCTTTCTGCTAGTAGCACTTACCTTGGGGTGAGAGGATAGCATCTTTCTTTTTAGCTTTCCTTTCATTCTCTTGCTTCTGTGATTTTCACAGATTCATAGGAACCACCTGAGAGGAAACCCAGCATTCAAGGGGTTTCTGTCTGGCCTGTTCATCTGGTCCCTATGCCAGGGACTGTCTTGCCAGGCTTGTTAGTTTGGGCTTTTTATTTCCTCATTTAAAATAGATTTAATTTGGACTGAAAGGAACATGCCTTTGTTCCTCACCTACAGGCAGTACAGATGCTAATCAAGCGAATAATGCTTTAGAGGCAGGGAAATCCAAACCCAGTTCCATCAGTGTTAGTTAGCAGGGAAATGAAGAATCACAGTAGTGTCAGGAGGCTTGCAGAGGAGCTGAGCATGCAAGCTCACAGACTTCATAGAGGAAAAGTAGTGGTGAAGGTGTAAAAGGAAGCAGACCTGGAAAACATAAGCCTGCACTGGGCATCACCCTGCTCTCAGGCACTATCCTGGAGTGTCAGAGGATTAATTCTATGACTTGTGTTCAGCAATTAATCTCGAGACCTGTTGAAAAGCACCGTGTTAATGAAAGGCATAGAAGCTGTTGGGGGCCTCCTCTTGGCATTGTGCCTGTGAATTGGGCGCAAGCTTTCCTGCTGGCAGGGCAGCTCATCCCTGGTGGGTTCAGCCTTGAGGTGCTCTGTGCCTTGCAAAAGGGAGTTTCCAGAATGCAGACAGTCTCTCCTCCACAGAGATTTGCGTGTGAAGTGGAAAATTATTCCAAGGTACCTTGTAAACACAGCTGCTCTGCAGCTTGGAGCAGGGTTTTCTCTTTAGCTGTGCTGTTTGTGGGAACTTGAATAGATATGGTGAAAACCTTGGAAAAGAAAAAATGTAAGGGGAAAAAAACCCTTGAAATTACGAGCAAAATTAATGCTGTTAAGCACTGGGTGGAGTATCTGGCATGTACAAAAGTGCTCACGTGCGGTTTTGTGCCTTCCAGGACTACTGGCTCTCGCTGCTCTACAAGAAGCTGGTGGGTACCAAGGTGCTGCAGGTTGGCCTGACAGGAGCCAACGAGAAGAAGCTCCGTGTCTACCTCCACTGCACAAACCCCCTCCAGTAAGCCACCAGAAAGGGTGAAATATCCCAGAACCTGAGCCCATGGCCATCCCCAGGCCAACAGAAGCAATCTGGGACAGCACAAGGATGCCCTATGTCTGTGAAACCTTTCTCTCCTAATCGACACCATCATCTACTCTTGCCTTGCAGCCCAAAATACAGAGAAGGGGATGTGACGCTGTTTGCCTTAAACCTCTACAATGTTACCCAACATTTGCAGCTGCCAAATCACTTATTGAGCAAGCATGTGGATCAGTACCTCCTACTGCCTCACGGCAAAGCGAATATCCTTTCCAGGTGAGTGCAGTTCCTCCTTGTCTCTGTAGAAAGGATTGTGAGTAGACTTCAGTGTCCTCTGAAACCTCATCTTGTTTGATGTGCAAGGTAGGGGGTGGTAGGTACAGGTTATTCACTCATAGAGTCATAGAATGGTTAGGGTCATCTGGAGCTTTTTCTGATAAGGTCTGACTTCTGTTAAATCAGTTTTCTGAAAAACAAGGCTGCTGAAAGCTTGCTGAGGACACTTGTTTGATGTTAATTGGGAAGCTTTTTCCTAGCAGGCTTCAGGGCTCTGGACCAGCTGCTGAAGTCCTTTTTCTTTGGCACAAGCACAGGTACATTGCTTTTACAAGTGCTGGCTCCTCATTTACAGCAAGGTGTTCAGGCTTTGCATGGTTTCTTTTTATTGTTGCTGCTAATGCATTAGCACAGGAAGGATCTGCTCTGTGGGCACAGAAGATATCTTAATATTTGCAGGAGAAAAACCAATTAAAACTTGTACATTTCAAAGCCTGTTCTGCTGTTAACCTCACTAGAAGAGTAAGAAACATATACTTTTCAACTTGCTTGTGCTATGGAGTCGTTGCGGAAGGAGTGCTGCCAATGCTGTGTGTGTGCACACATAAACCCTCAAGGGAAGTTTAATTTGGCTTTGGGTTGAGTTTATGTTTATACTCAGATTCAGAGCTGTTTGTGCTTGATAGCAAACAGAACACAGCTGCCCAAACAGTGTCTCTGTCCCTCTCCAGGTCTATTGAACTGAATGGCCATGTGCTACAGATGGTGGATGACAAAACACTGCCAGAGCTTACTGAAAAACCCCTTGGTCCCGGCAGCATCCTCGGCCTTCCAGCCTTCTCTTACGGCTTTTATGTTATCAAAAACACCAAAGCTATTGCTTGCATTTAAATGGTTAATGCACGCAGGATAAATGTAAAGCACTTGGCTAGTAGGGAAGTCTAATCCTAGAAATTCACATTTCTACCATGAGATTTAATTCTGGCAAGGGATGCAAGTGTGATGGCACCAGTATGATCTCTGTGCTGAGGAAGACATGAGGTCCCACTGGGTAATATGTACATGAAAGACGCTTGTTAAGATCCTGGGAAAACTATCCAGGTAGAGCAAGCCCAGGCAGGGGTTGGTTTACCTCTTGGTCCAGCCCGGATCACCGCACTTGAGCACGGGGCCCTTCTCCATGCCATGTGCAGAGCTGCATCAGCTTCTCACACTGCCCTTGGGACTTTGCCAGGCGGGAATTGCAACCTCCACTCTCTTCTCATTTCTGCAAGCACAGTTTTCAGAGCAGTTCCTTCAAAAGCTTGCTTTCAGAAAGGATGAGCAGGGGGTTATGTTAGCTGCACAGTTGTGATTTTGCTGGCACCATGTCGGGAAGCCCAAGGAAGAGTTGTGATTGCTGAGGACATCCTGGGGTGGAAAGCAGAGACACAAAGCAAACCGAGGTTGCGGTTAGCTGCAGGAGAAAATGCCTTGCCGAGAAAACAGGCCCTCGGCAGGGATTGGGGCAGCACTTTACGTTTGTCCCAAGCTAGGAGGTTCGGTCACAAGATGGAGCTGTAGCCATGTACTTTCCAAAGACGAGCTCTCGACAAATGACGTGCAGGGAAACGAGCGCTCAGTCTCCACCAGCGCGCAGGAGGTTCAGCAGGAAGGGACTTCCTTGACCCTGTCTGTATGGGGAGCTCTCCTTCACACTGCCTAAGTTGCTCAGGTCCTCGAGGAAATGTGATAGTAAAGAGACTGAGCAAACCACCCACCCCTCGACCATCAGAGGGGCATCAGTGGCCTTAGACAATTCAGGGGACAAACCTGCCCATCAGGCTGACATTCCTCCTGCAGGGCAAACAGCAGTTTCGGCCAGAAACCTGTGCTGGTGGTGCCTTTTCTTCCACAGCCGTGCCTTTCCCATGCACACCCTCCTGCAGCTCAGTGTGCCACCGGCTGCTTTCCTCTGCCATGTGGGCTGCTGGTCTGCAGGGGAGCAAAACCCCACAGAGAACACCTGTGGGCTCCTCCTGCACGTAATTTACTTGCATCTACTTTTCTTGAAGACATATAACCCGTGCCACTGTCAATGCCTCATGGTATTTTGAGCACAGCAGGGGAAAACAACACCACACCACTGTATTTCACTTCTTAAGCTTTAAGAGGATACTACCAGCTACACGGGGTTTCAACACAGGGAGGGAGGGGACATGCTTTAATGAGAAGACTTTAAAAACACACAAACTTCTGAAGCCGTGATGAAAAGTTGCACAATAAAGATGCTATATTTAAGTTCAGCATGTCAAAGAAGTGTTTGCACCCACAGTGCGGATACATTCTCCAAAGAGTTACATATCAGGAGGTAATATAGATCAGAAATGAGAATAAGGAATGCTAAATTCATTTATATTGTCCAAGTTCAATAAGAGAAAATAGCATAAAATGAAGTGGAAAGTCTTACATACTATCTACTTAAAGTTAGTAATATAGAATTATTATAATAATTTACAACTAAGACATCAAAATGATTGTTTGCCTGGTAGCTTCTTTTTAGAACTTTTCTAACAGTTTTGTTTGTTTCAATGCTTGTGACTTTTATATTTGAAGGTTTTAATTAAAGTGATTTATACCAGTTTTTGGCAATCTTTCTTTTTCTCAAGACTCTTTTTTCACATACCAATACCACAAAACTCCCTGCATTCCTTTTGGTCATACATCATCTGCACTTTGCATGATTCTCAACAAGAGTAACCCGAGTAAGTAAAAATTAAAGAAATCGTACGCAGGCTGGTGTGTTTCAGTTGTGCTGAGTCAGACAAAGGGGTCACCTCCACCCGACTGTTTGACTCAGACACAGTACATGGGCTGATTGTCATGCAAGAACTACTAGGAGGGGTACAGGGAGATCCGGGTGTGCAAGTGACAGCTGCTCTGTCTTCCCCTCCCAGATATGTCTCTGAGCATACAGCCTGGTTCTTCACATGGTGAACATGTAACCGTTTTTGACTTATAAAGCTCTGCACCCACCCAGATGGCTTTGCATCATAGAATGGTTTGTGTTGGAAGGGACGTTAAAGATCACTTATTTCCAACCCCCTGCCATGGGCAGGAACATCTTCCACTAGACCAGTTTGCTCCAAGCCCTGTCCAACCTGGCTTGGACATTGCTAGAGATGTGGCAGCCCCCAGCTTCTCTGAGCAACCTGTTCTAATTCTCAGTGAAGAATTTCTTCCTAATATGTAACGTAAATCTCCCCTGTTTCAGTTTAAAGCCATTCCCCCTTTTCCTGTCACTACTTGCTCTTATAAAAAAATATCTCTCCAGCTTTCTTGTAGGCCTCCTTTAGGTATTCAAAGGCTGCTGTAAGGTCTCCCCTGAGCCTTCTGCTCTTGAGTCTGAACAGCTCTCTCTGCCTCTCTTCACAAGAGCCCTCGGAGCATCTTTGTGATTCTCCTCTGGATTCATTTCTACAGCTCTATACCTCTCATGCTGGGGCCGCAGAGCTGAATGCAGTACTGCAGGTGAGGTCTCATGAGAGCAGAGTAGAGGGGCAGGATCACCTCCTTGGACCTGCTGGTCACGCTCCTTTGGATGC
>JBCJKH010033143.1:6626-32166 GCA_039877255.1 Loriculus beryllinus
TGTTTGCTATAAACTAACTTGCAAAGCTTGTATAATTGGTAAAGTGAAAGAAATCTCTGTGAAACAATTAATCCTGCAAACTCTACCTCTATCCCTCGTTTAAATGTCTTTAAATGATAACAGGAAGTTAAGAATTTCAGGTTTTCTTGATGTTTCTCTTAGTGTCAATGGGTTCTAATTGAACGGTACAGTGTTTACAGCTAGTAAAATGCAATAATCTCGGGAAAGTGAATCAAAACCAGTAGCAGTCATCATTCAAATGGCTTTTAGATAATATAGGATGAATTAATTTAGCTAGTTTATGATGCTTTAAATGGCCGAGGTATGATTTGATGTATAAAAGACAAGGCAGAGACAAGTTGTTTCTTGAGGAAGGAAAGTGCTCAGACTCTGTGACATTTTGAGTACCAAGAGAAAAAGAAACAGGCACAGCACAGGACTTGTCTGAGAAGGTTGGACAGAGGTCCTAGAAGGCAAACAAATATTCTGCTCAGTGCAACATGAAGTGTGAATAGACTTGCCAGGAAGCCATTTGAGTGCCTGTTATTCAATAAACTGGAAAGCCCAGTATTACCAAATTTGTTTCTCCAGTATGTATAAATTAATTATTAGGCAGTACAAAAAGGTCCATAGAAATGAAGTACAATTGGAATGAAGTCTTATTTGAAATGAGAAACATGGCCTATTTTGTTTAGCTGTCATAAGAATACAGCTTACTATGCTTTGCTGTATTTGATATGTGTTTTGGTAAGCAGTACACTTAGTGACCTCTTTTCACTGGTACAGTTGCAAGTATGCGTACAGAGCATCAAAGTCCCATTTTATAAACTCAAATTAGCAAAAGAATTATTTCCCGTTGTGTACATTTAAAGCTTATTTATTATGGAGAACAACTGTATCTATAGTTTCCACAGATCCATTATTTTCACATATACATAATTGACAATTGTTTTATTTCTAGAGAAAAGATGGATTTCTTGGGAGATGTAATTAAGAAGAGTTCTGGTTACTTTGGAAAATTTGCAATATTTTTTTTTAATTATTTTTAAAAAGCAACACCAAACAAAGGCATTTGAAAGGTTATGTTAAATCCCCAGCATAGACAGGCAGCTTAGTGAACAGTAGAACATCTTTGCTTGGTGGTGAAAGTTGAGGTAATTGTTAAAATAAAAGCATCTATAGAATAATGCATGATTGTCCATAATATGTATCTGCAAAGGTCTTAAGACTGTAGTTAATATCTTATGTGATGTCAAAGTGTGAAATCTTGAATAACTTGAAGGTGGTAGAGAAGGAAACTCCAGATTGGTGAATGGTCTAAATGAATGTGATAGTCTCACATAGAGGTAGTAGTTGTAAACTTCTTGTTATACTCATCCTGGAACATGTATTCAGGAGTAGCAGGAAAAGAGTAAAGGTTCACATAGTTTACCGGGTCCTTGAGACTGTCTTTACTATCTGAATTCTTAAGCTGCTTTATTAGCTTCTTCTTTATTCACTTCTGAGGCAGGTGGGCTCTTTGCTGGGAGATGCATGTGGGTATTTCTGTCTAGATGGTACTTTGGGGCAGCTTTTTGTGCTGGTATGTTACTGAATGAAAAGCGGAGAGCCCTTTAAAAGGTGTTTGCTTAACAGCTTAGTAACAATATTTTGGCACCTTAGACCAAAATAGGACAGAATTTGTATCTTTGAGAAGCTGAACAAATAATCACTAATTAGGCTTACAAGCTTTGTGATTTTGTAGTTGGTGTATAGTAAAATAAATGGGTGGTTTTTATATTATGCAGTGTATGCTCAAATGCAGTGCCATGCACACTCAGGCAGGGGTTTCATATGTTTTCACATTTACAGATAAACCACAATTTCTGAGTATACGTGGTGAGAGAATTTGTTTAAAAATAGATATTTATTCTTGAAAATATTATTGTACTCTTCATGAGCAGTGAAACTCTGACAGTATACGTCCCTGAATCCATGAAGAATTTCCTGGCAGACAGTCCATGCTGTTAGGGGATGGCACACCTAAATTTGAATAAAATACATCTAGCTACTGCAGTACTGGTGGGGTAGGCTGAAAATTCTGTGGGTGGTTGTATTTAATTTGTTTTGAATATTTTTTTTAATTAAGCATATGAGTGAATACTGACTCAAAAAAAAAAGTATATATTATTCATTTGAGTTAGAAAAACTGGTCTGTTTTGCATAGGTGTGAAGAAAATACTGCCAATATGCGGGTTAGTACTGTAAGCGCCTAAGTGCATTGTTACATCTCGCAACAAAGGATTTTGATAGCTGTGTATGCTTTGCTACTTTTAAACTGTGTTGCCCAGGAGAGAGCTGGTGATGCATCTCCCTTCCTTCGTTTAAGGACAAGTCAGAGATGACTCAGAACATAAATTCCCCAGTCCCCAGTTCCAGCAATATTTGATAGGCACCAATTTTCCCAGTTGACTGTTGGTTTCGGTAACATAAAATAGAAAGAATACTAGTTGGAAACATGCAATAAAATCCTCTTAAATTAAAATTTTGTGTCTGTTACTTCATAGTTGATAAGTTATGAAGTAAGTATGCAGGTTTTGCTTTTTGTAGGCCTGTTGTCTCACTACAAAGTGAATGAGATCCTCATTAGAGTTGGTGTAGGGTATTCTGGAAGGGTTAGTATTGATATTTATTTGGTTTTCATTTTTACGTGTTATAATTCCACTGTGAAGATTTCAGCTCTGGGAAAAATTTAATAATAAGAGACTCTCTGCAAATAATGACTTATTGTTTATTTTGCAATGGCAAGATTTCTACTGGGACAGCTTAGGCTATGTCATTTATTACAGCCACAAAAGACTTGCACATTTACCCTGCTTGTTTGACCCTGAAAAAATATAGGATTTCTGCTCTGAAATGTGATTTTTTTAATCAGCATAGCTCATCATAAATAACAGATGTGTGTATATATATAAAAATAAAATAAATCTGGTGAGTGATTAGAAAGATTTTCCTGTTGGGTGTCTGCTATGCTTTCCAGAAAGGGGCAAAAGAGCATTTTATAAAGATCATCTTTCTGATCAGGAATCAAAAAGTAGCTACTTCTTCCAGGTTCTAAAGCAACAGTCATAATACCTCCCAAGTCATAATACCATAGAATTTTCCGTTATTTGTTGCAGTAGCTATATATAACATAATCTCTAAGAATAAAAGGGAATTGTAAAGTTTTGAGTAACACACAAAAGATTAGCATAATAAGCTAGAATTTGCAGAATCAGCATGAAGCATGTTTTGTTAATTTGGATGTGTGCCTAGAACCTCTGTAGTACTGTTTATCCTATGAGAATTTTTATTTTATTAATTAGCATAAAATTTTCCTAATTACCTTAAAAATGAACACATTTACACTGCATTAGGGTGATACCTTACTAGCTAATGTTCACCTAAGCTTCTGGCTACAGCAGCATATGTTGTAATGTCTGTTTTGTTGATCGACCTGGTTTATCCACCAAGGCTGAAATGCAGTTGTATGGCTTCTTAACCAGTGTCACTTTTTATCTGTTGCTAAAAGTTTTAAATTTTTAGGGAACAGTTAAAAAAGAGAAGCAGCCTTCAGTAATGTTGAACTTAACACATAATTAGAAAGGAGACCAGAGAGAAGAGATGGAATGTAAGAGAAAATTGCGTCTTTCCTTACCCTTGTTAGAGATGGAATGTATGAGGCCCTAAATTTGTAAAGAAAGTAAACATCATACTGGGAATTACAACTTCCAAGCAGTGAAGACAGTCTGTTCTGTTAATAATTGCCTCAAGGCCCTTGACAACTCTCTGGAACAAATTTGTTACTGAAGAACATAAACTGAAGAATTGTAGCATGAAATGTTGATGCTCTTTCCAAGCATAAAAGTAAAGAATATAATTGTGCTTATGTAACAACAGCCTAAGTATAGGTTTCTTATGCATTTTTAAAGGAGGTTGTGAGAGAAGAAAAAAAACAAGAAGCAGTTTCCTTCAAAATGTTGTTATACTTTCAGTTTGTAGAGCCCTAGTTTCAGGTAATACGTTTTTCTTTGCCAGTGAACTGTTCCACTGTGACCAGCAGATGACATTCATAATCATCTGAAAATAAAGGTAGGGAAGGATTTGGTCCTCATTATTGTTACCAGTTAAAAACTAGTAACTCCTTGTGATAAGACAAAGACTTCTGTAGATTGGTGTTTATCTTTGATATATCAACATGAAGTTTGTTCGAGATTTTTTTCACTGCTGGGTTTGTCATATCTAGTGCTTCATTTAAGAGAGAATTTTGCCCACGAAAATATGGGTACAATAGGGAAACTTTGTATATATGACCACGAGAATAGAATCTATTTTGAAAAATTAAAACAAGTTGTTTAGGTCAGTTAAACAAGATCTGTTATAATGCAGGTTATCAGCGCTTAGTGGTTTAGGCAACTAATATGATTATAAGAACCACTGAGGACTTAGAGCTGTCTTGTGTTCTAGGCTTTGAAAATGAATTGATTGCAATGCATTTGCAGTTCTCCCACTAGCCGTTTTGACCTATGTTGGTGGTCGTTTCCCTTGTTGTTGGTTTGTGGTATTTTTATTTTGGACCCTATTCTGGCTTCATTTTCTGGCTACTCCTGTAAGTTTTTCAGTTTTTTCCCCTGAAACAGCTGTCCTGTGAACAAGGAATCATTAAAGCTTCAATTGGTAACAAGAAAATTTTTACTATGTGAAAAATTAGGAAGTAGAACTTGACCAGATATTCAAAGTTTTTCCCAGAAAAAATGAAAAGCATACTTGTGATAAAAGGCCACTCCCACTCTTCCAAAAACACGGAGATGTTACAGTTTTCAGAGACAGTATCACAAAAAGTTTTGAATGTTGTAAATTATTCTGCTTTTGATGGAAACAACTATTTTGGATGGAATAACCTATAAATGCCTGGTACAGAAAGTGCTTGTTTCACACTGAAATAGACTAAGTGACTGAGAGCAAGTTTTTTGTAGGAGGCGGCCATGTAAGCCTCATGATCTTCCAACAATAAAGACAGGAGCTTGACAGAGTTATCAAAAGGTCCTCTCTTCTAGAACTGAAAGTGTAAAACTCATAATTCATTCTTCGTCTTTTCCGTTTGCAGATTTGGTGACTCTGGTTCATCCTGTTTAGCTGATGGGGCTTGTCGTCAGAGGCATATATTTTTATACCTTTTTTTTGATGGCAAGCTTGAAAACATGGAAACTGTGCCTTCTATGTGGAGTCCTAGAAAGGGATGTTTTTGCTTGGTAATACTGACTGCGTTTCATTGCTGTCACCAGACAGAGTCTCATTTAAGTAAGAAGAACTGCCAAAAAGACTGAGATGTATAAATTTAAATGTAACTAGAAAATAGATGATGGGTACAGTTTCTTTAAGGCTATTCCCACAAATAGAACTACAGATGTTTTGCTTAATTCTGTACTAAAATTAATTTTCTGAATCCTCCTACTTTGATTCTCAAACTTAGGCATCTAATAAATGTGTTAGTTTTAAAAAAAGTTATGAACACCCACATCTCAATTTTTGGCACTGATGTAAACTGTGGATGCTTCGTAAATCAGGCTGCATAGTTAGGTGGCTCTTAAAGCACTAATGTGTGAATATTTAGTGTACAGTTAAAGATGAAAAACCTGCAAGTAAATTTTCATTGGGATTTTGGTTGGAAGAGAAATAAAAATAACTATGAGCTGAGCCTAGGAAAGCAACTAGTAAGCCTGCAAATAACTAGAAATAGAAATAAAGCTGAGGTAAAGCTGCTTATTCTTAGAGACAGAACTGTGTTTGCTGATGTTATTTATTATTCCTCAGTTTTGGACTAGTATTTATGAAAGGCTGAAATTTACATTCACAAGATTATATATATATCAGATTATGCAAGCAGGTCATGTTATTGTGGCTTGTTAGCACTGTCTGATCATCAGAGTAATGACAGTGGGAAAGAATTTTACATCTCAGCCTGTTGCTTTCATTGTTATTATGCTGGAGTGCAGTATGCTTGTAAATAATAATTCACTAAAAACTGAAGTAATTTGTAATGAATGCATCCAGTATCCATTATTCAGTTGTGAGTTGGACTAGAGTTAGAGATATTTTTCAATAGCATTTCAAAAGATTTACTTAAAATACCTTTTTAATATAGGGTGTGATTATCTAATTTGCAAATCTGCTTCCCACAAAGTAAGGCATAATTTACCATGCAAATATTGCTACAAAAAGTTAGTGTACACAATAAATATAATTAAAAATGGCAGGAAAAATAAAGGACTCACAAATTTTCTAAATAATCCAGCAATTACTCCAGTAACAGACATGCTTTAAAAATTGCAGATAAGAAAAGAACTGCATTAATTGGTCTACTTTTGCTGACTGTGCCATTACAAACAATAATAAAGGATCAATAGAAAAAGTTAATTTATTTTTGTTTTAGCAGCATTGATGAATCTGCTTTTGAAGCTTAGTACACAATTTCTAATTTGTGCAATCTATTTTTTTATCAACCTACATGCATATTAGGTTGTAGCTGTCAGTGACTAGATTGTATAGACAAGTGGTAAGATAAAACTGCGAAGAACAGAAAATCAGTAATGTTTCAAACACTGAGAAATACTGGGGAAAAAGTTGCTACTTCTTACTTTTTAAGTCACTGGGTATATTTTATGTTAAAAAACATTAAAATATAATTGGTTTTGTAAATGTATCAAATGTGTTATTTTATGCAATACATTTCATTTTATACATACAATGCATTACAATACATTATTAAAAAGTAACTATTTTGAATACTGCCATTGTTTATCATAATTTTCCACTGATCTTTCACATTAAAGATAAGTGATACAGGTTCCCTGGACTGCACAGGGGCCTCATTACATATTCTGTCACAAAACAAAATAAACCCATTTAGAATATGAACCATTTTTCTTATTTTTCATGGTTTTCATGGTGAGACATGGTGAGACATCTGCTTTTGAGCACTGGTCATCCTTTTGGGTATTAATTGTGTTCCATTCTCAAAATAAAGATTATTATTGCCATTAAGCTGTTGAAAATTTCCAGGTAGTTAAAAATGGTTTTGCTTTTTATTAAAACCTCATTGGTGGGTGGTTGTTAGACAGCAAAATATTTTCTCAGAATTCTTTATGGTTGAATAGTGTGTTCATTTTCTAGCAAAGCAGTCACTAAACTATTTGCCTACACATTTGACCTGTCTTGAAAAAACCCTGATACTGCAAAACTGATTGCTACAGTTTTTCCTTGCAACCTCTGGATTATGCAGTGATTTTCCAGATTGGGAACTAAAGACTATAATGTAATTTCTATGAAAATATCTTTCAGTAGGAAATGCTAGGCTGCCATATAATACCGAATACCTTTACTTTTCATATTTCATCTTCCATCTCTATGTGAGTTAATATGAGAGATAGGTATAGAATTAGAGGACTGGTAAAGGTGAGTTTTCTTCCTCATTTTTATTTTATGCTTTGATGAGATGGAAAATGCACTGTGAATAATATTTTTAGTATAATTACTTGGAATTATTATTTCTGGGGGGCTATTCCAAATAGAAACCATCAATCTCTGTCTGTATATCAGCCTGAAGCCTCATCTTCTAAATCCAGAACTTATGTAGGTATCATCACTGAAATAGACTGTATAGGGGTGTGCAGAGATTTAGCTGTCTGAATTAAATATTCTGGCAGTTCTCCATCTGTCCCATGTATGTCTATGCCATGGTGGTTGTAGAGTGTATGCAGCCCTGCCTGTGGGGTCTTCAGTAGAGCAGATTTGGGTGAGAAACTGACAGAGGAAGAGTCCAAATCATGTGCTCACTGCAAACATCAGTAGATGCATCATCCCTCAGCTCTTAGGGCTTCCTTCAGCTCTCTGAGGGCTGCCAAGTGTCTAGCCATTTGTGCAACAGAGATGAGGGAGGATGATGTGCTCTTCCTTTTGTCTCAAGAAAAAGAAACTGGTTCTAACATTTTGCTAGACTGCAAGAAATCTCTTTCACTTAATTAAAGCAAGATCATCTCATACAGGTCTCCTTTATTGCTCTCTGGCTGCTCAAAGTGTCTTACTCACCTGCTATGGAAGGAGCTGAAAAATGTTCATTGGGACTCCATTTGCAGTTTTAATCAGGAGGCAAGAAAATACTTACGGCTGTCTTGAATATAAAGAAGAATGGAATTGATGAAGGGGGAGTGTCCTAGTTATGTTGGCTTGATCACTGTGAAATGATGCAATATTTTCTGTATTTTAGGATGTATAACCTGTAGGGTAGATTTAGTAGTAAAAAATCTTGATAAGTCACAAAATTGTATGTGAAACATGCAAAGCATTCTGTCAGCAAAAATCTTGCTTTAAGTAACACTAGTAACAGTAGTAACATTGTTATGGAGACTGTTTGCTTATATGTTTGCTCGTAACCAAACAGATGTAGAAAGTGTAGCATCATCTGTTTCCTTCAGACTTCTTTGACAGTCAGTCTTCACTGGGGAGTATTGAGAGCAGGTTGACTGTCAAGCAGTTCATCTCTGTGAGGCTTTCAAGAACAGAAAATTGTACTTGTGTTTACTGAGCAGAAACAGCACCTTTCAACCTGTGATCTTTGAGTGCTCTCTTTCATGCTTTGTAAAGTCTGGGCTTATGATAGTACTTGCATTACAAGGATGTTTTGAAGAGAATCTAATTAGTTGTCTGGTTGACCTAGTAGTAGTATGAAAAGGACTGTTGTAGTGTCTGTAACTACAAAAGAAAAATGCTAGCAAGAACACTAACAAGTAAAATAGAGGCCTGATACTAAGTGTTGGCATAAAAATATTTCATGCCTAAGTATTACTGCATAAGTCAGTCAGAGTCCCATACAAAAAAGGATGCTATTTACTGCTTTTTGATCAGGCTAAAGCTTTAATTTCAAATACAAGTTTATATTAATTTATTGAAATATAAATACTGGAAAGTAACAAAGGATCTATTGCTAAAATTAGTTAATAGACTTAAATTACTGTAGTTATGAGTGATGAGCAACAATTTAATAAGCTATTATTGAAAGTGTGAGTTATTCTGAGTAAACTAAAAGAAAAACCCTCTTGAAAAAGAGGGAATGAAATGGTTTTGCAGCTAGCTCTTACATTTTAATGTTTGAGGCCTTGGAAGAGGCTTCTTCAAACTGTGAACAATTTGAATAAATGTACAGTTTTACAGCTTAAGCAGTAAAAATATTTATGATGTATAAAACCAATTTCCAGTAGTCAGTGAAAGCATTCCTAAACTAAAATATGCAACTAACATGAAAAGAAAAAGAGAAGGAACATGAAAGCATTTCTGGAGGCAAGAAAAGGTGTGTAGGGGTTGCATATTCTACCAGGAGAAGAAAAGATCGCCACATAAAATCTAATTTTAGGGTTACTTTGTTACTTTTTAGCTTAGACATTTTTATTACAAACCTGTTTCAGTTTTACTAGGAATTTTTATAATAATCTGGAAAATTCTTTTCCGTAGCTCAGTGATTTTTTTTTTTTTCCCCAATCATGACAACTTAAATATTTATTTTTATAATACTCTAGTTTTATCCTGCTTAGAACAGAATATGGTAAAGCATACTGCCCTGCAGGGCTGAGAAGCTGCTGGCTTGGCCTTGGTACTCAATGCCTAATGTTTCCACTACAGAAAATTCATCTTGACCTGGAAACCATCATAAAGATGAGGTCTGGCTACAACCTGTAGTGTAAAGACTGATAATCCCCTCCTCCCTCCCAGTATCTCAATACTAATGACCCAATACCCCCAGTGTCAGCTTGCAAATGCTGAGCAGAGGAGAAGGATCACTGTCCTCCTCTTGCTGGCTGAGCCATAACTATTGTAGCCCTGTATGTGGCTGGCTTTCACAGCAGATCTTTCAAATTCATGGAAATTGAGGGAGACCAGAAGCACTGGAATGTGCCATTCAGCAAATCTGTCACTAATGTGATTGCATGTTTTTCTTTCACCTAGAATGTTCCACCTGATTTGTCCATCTGCACCTTTGTGCTGGAGCAGTCTTTGTCAGTACGGGCCCTCCAAGAAATGCTGGCCAACACAGAAGAAAAGGCAGAAGGGGTGAGTTATTAAATATTTGGGTTTTTTTCCATCTTGCAAAATACAGTTTTGTTTTTTTTGGGTTTTTTTTTTTTTTTTTTTTTTTTTTTCCAAGAAATGTCTACCACAGATTTTGTCACTGGCACAAACTTCTTTGCTGTAGGAAAGGTCTCATATGGAGAAATTCTAAACACTTCCAGCTTCCACTGAAGCTTCTCAGAGTTGTAAATTCCCAACAATTTCAGTGTGCTGTGGGTCAGCATAGAGCTCCAGGAATGTTTTGAGATCTTATAATATGAAATATAAAGCTTGACCACTTGTTCAGAACAGCTAAGCTTTCTGGGCATTTCTGACTGTAACAAGAGAGACTGTCAGGTAGTCTTAAAATGACCTGTGTGTTGTTTTTCCCTATAATTCACCTTTAGAGCTGCACATAAATTGGTATTGAGTATTTGTGGATAAGAAATGTGGAAACTAATGCATTTATACAGTCTGGAAGATGAAGGATATAGAATTAATTAAATTATTATTTATCCTTATACGATTGTTTCATTAGCAAATAGGTATTTACAAGTAAACCATAGTAGTGTAATTAATGTTCTCTGCTATGTAATTAATTTGATTTGTTATGATGTTGAGTGTTCCATATGCACCCAGTTAGGGTGGATTTGAATACCATACTCTAGCTGAAATCCTATAGACTGTAAGTGAAGAAGAGTGACTATAGGCCCAGGAGTTACACAGATAAAAAAGAAGCAGGGATTAACCATAAGTCTGTCACTCAAGCTGGCAGGAGAGAAGCACATCTCTGACATTTCTGGGAATGCCTTGAGAAAGCAAACTTTAACGCAGTGTAGTCAGTCCAAAAATTGCCATGCACTGAGACTGAAAATGGTACCTGGGAAATGAAATCCAGGAGCAGCCCTATGGATGATCCAAAGTCTGGGCTGTCAGTGACTGTTTGTTCCAAGGCCTTACTCCAACAGCAAGAGGATGAAAAGCACATCTTAGAGAGGAGATGATACCACAGGAAAAAAAAAAAAATTAAAAAGAAGATACAAGCATCATGTCAAAAATTGCAGTTCAAACTGAGTTATCACTGCAGTGATAACTCAGTAGGGTCATATGGGTGAAGGAGAGCAACAGTTTTCTTGTTGCTTATTCCCGTTAGATGTAGGCAGAAACAAAACAAAATGTAGGGGGGAGTATGTGTTAAAGTAATGCTGTTGGGCAGAATAGAGTTAATAAAAAAACAAACAAACCCCCCAAAAAACCCACAAAACCTAAATTTTTGAATACAAAGTATTGAAACTTCTTAAAAAAACCCATGACATTTATGTGCAGGTTTTCTGTTGGGCTGTCATTAGCAGTCCTGGGGCCAACTGTTGGGTGGATAATTACTCTTAATACCAAGATCACACCCAGAGATAAAGAATTAATTTCTCTGCAGAAAGGTTAGAAAATATGAGCTCTGAGATTCTGTGGGAAGCTAAAGAAGGCTTTGTAGAAGTCTCAAATAGAGCTTTTGCACTAGTTCTGGGCTATTTTCTGCACTAGATTTGAACAAAAAAAGGGCACAGTGACTTATGGGACCTACATAGCGTCAAGCTGGAAGAAATGTGTTTGATGGTAATCTGGTATTTCCTGGAAACAATTAGTGATGTTTTCTATGTGTAACCATGAAGGTTAGAGTTCTGGACATTCATCTCTCTGCCTAAAGAAAGGTAATGGCACTTGTAGTGGTGTACAGTGCTCTGTACTTGAGAGTCTTCTGAGATGGACACAATAAAGGTAAAACAGTCTGAGCGTGGTCATTATGTGGTTGTTACTTGTTTACAGAGTAGTTTACTGTGCTCTCAACACCTATTAAATCCCATTATTAGCAGAAGATAGAGCTACAGCTATACCAACCCAGATAGCTGGTGTTCACTGAATAATGAATATATTTCTATCAGAAATGTTGACTGCCTTCTGTGCAAATTAGGAGTCTGCCTGTGAATGTCTGGCTTACTGATATATTGATATTAAAAGGGAATAATCTTGAAAATAGTAGCTTGTAAATGAACAAGGTCATACTGTTGTCAGTAATGTTATTTTCCTTTCTAGTAAGTCTCTGGAAGCCCAGAATAATGATAATACTAAAATGACTGACCATGTACTTGCTGATAAATTACCATGACTAACTTTTGATATCTGTATGAACAATAGGTAATGTTTTCCTTTGTGTTTATAGTTATCTATTGTGGGGTAGGTACTTATGTAGGCAGCTTCCTATTGGCTTGAAGTAACTGCTAGAACATACGAATTTTGCATTTAATGACTAATGTGGTTACTTCAAGCTTTATGAGGAGAGGTAATTTTGTGCATGCATCTGAAGCACTATTACCTTCCTAGAGCAGCATCAATTTTTTGCTTTATAACAGTGTTTTCTTTCATTTAGGAGAAGAACGTGTAGCAGTTTTCTTGAGATAATGTTATTATAAACTGGATTCAATATGACCTCAGTTTTCTAATGGAAAGAGTCCTGCAAAGGGGGGCCTCTTCAGTCCTCAATTACTTTTTATTACATTAGAAAGCAGTAATGCTGCTGTGTTTAAGAAGTGGTCTCCTTGTGCTTCTTTTGCTTTTTGTGGTCTGTTGTGTCTTGAATGCTATGTTTATATAGCAGGTGTTATTATATAACAGGTAAGTCAGCAGTGATGGGCTGGGACCTGAGTGCAGCAGATGCTGTAAACACCTGATCCACGGGTGTACTATCTTGCTTTTTTCAGTGGCAGGATCATCCACCTTGGCTAAACTCAGCAGGGATGGAGGGCTTGGAATGAGCTCAAAACTATAAACCAAGACCTTGCCTCAGTGTGCATCAGAATCACCCAACCTTTCTTAAACCTGGATTTTATCTTTTAACGTTTGAGCTGCCCCTCTGCAGGCAGGACCTTGTCCCAGCAAGTCCTCTATATCATTTTTGTAGTTAATCCTTGTTTGTGCAGATAGTGCTGATGGTGCAGAATGTGCTTGTAATTATGGCAGTACATGCAGCTTCCACTCCTGAAGCAGCCTTTAGTAGCTGATAGTGTGTTGACAAATATGCAGAACACTTACTTTTCTTGAAAGAAGTTTCTAGTTAAGAAAATGTTGGCATGAATCACAGAAGATAATGGTACATACAGAGCAGAAGGAAAAGGACAAATTTGGAAACCCTGTGTTTTTTCACAATTTTTTTAGTTGTGATTATTTCATGTGGTAAATTCACGTAACATTGTATATATGTAGGTCATCTAGCAGCTCACTATTTTAGGTAACTGGATATTTATGCATTTTTTTTCTCTTTTTCTAAAATTACATTTTCAGATGCTTAAAGGCAGTTTATAGTGTAGGTCTCCACTTCTTGAAAAGAACTTGTGCATTTGTCCGAATTTAATAGTGTCAGCAACTGATAAATCCTTTGGGTGTTTCAAGGAATGTCAGGAGAGGTTTCTAATCCTCTGTCACTATTCTTTAAGTACATTACTTGGTGAAATACAAACCCTTCATTTGAAAGAAAGTACTTCCGGGTGGGTTTGGAGATCTTCAGAGGAATGTATTGGGTAGCCATCATTTTCCTCTGCCTAGAGGAAAGACCACAATTGTCTTTCTGCAGTGATCTCACAGGATACAAAAGGCTGAGTCCTTTCACAGTTTGGCTTGAAACTGGAGTCAATAAATTTTGAACTGCATATTTGTCATACAGTTTGTCCTGGAACTACCTAAAGTTTATAGCTGAGAGAATTTGCTCTTTGCTGTTTCTCTAAGAATGGTTTTGGGTAGGTTTTTATAATTCTGCCATTTAAGTTTCCCAGTGAAAATTCAAAGCGAATTGACTTAATGTTTAAATGCTTCATCCACAGTGTATTTACTTCTCTGCAAAGTAGAAAATAAAACTTCATGACGGGGCTTAGAACATTTGTAAAAATGACAATTAAAACACAGACACTCTCCAAGTTTGCACACTGTTCAGCCTTTCAGTAGCTTAGATGCCTGCGTCTGCACAGCCTAGTCCATTCTCAACTCATGGTATCATGGCATGGGTTGATGTGAAAAAAGAGTACACAGGATAGACTTTCTACTTTGTTTTTTTCTGAAACCTCAGTGACTTTTCCTACTTTTTCCCAAGTAATCGCTTTCATAAATGGTTTCAGTATTTTTCTGGCTTGATGTAAAACTGTAAAGAAAATTATGCATTAACATAGAGATCTCTGTAGAAAATTAAAAGCTCAAGCAAGGGATTAATGGAATTAAGTGATTTGTCAATCTTCACAGTAAAATTTCATCATTTCTGCTTGTCCTGGTTTATCAGTGAAGTACAAAAACTCCCTCATTATATGCTGAGACATTTAGGAAAGCATTTCTGGTTTTTTTTTCTTTTGTTGTTTGTTTATTCTTTTTCTTTCTTTCTCCCCACTAGCACAGATTCTCTTTTTCCAAATGTCTTTTAACACAGGCTACTCTTTGAAGCCTTTTGTAGAACAGGCAGCGTTTAGGGGCTTTCCTTGTAACTTGAAATGCAAATCTCCTGAGGATTTGAAGTCTACAAATATAGCTAGTGGTTTGAGAACAGTCCATCAGGAGGCATTTTATAAATTCTTTATCTCATGCTTATCCTCCATATTTTTAAAGCAGTCAGGAATTTTTGGTTCATAGCTGACTCCTTTCTATAGTCTGACTGCATTTCCTGAAGGAAACTTTTGCTTCTTAATTCTGGGCAAATTATATTGGATCAGTTCAGACTGTGGGTGAGATTAGACTAATCAAGAAGTCAGATTTAGAGAGCCAAGTATGAAGGAACCCTACTGTAGCTGGAATTTGGAAAGAGCTTCCTGAAAATGAGATCAGAAAGGTGATGATTAAAGGGAGGGTTACAAACACATAACATGCAGTCAGTTATGAGAAGAAATGCTTAGGTAAAAGTCCCATTTGTTTTGCAGGTTGGTATAACCAATTTCTGTTGCCTGTATGCATAGTTCAGCAGTTTTTTTAATAATTATTGTGTTTAATTGATTTAATTATCTTTCTAACATGAACCTGACACTGATTTTCACACTGGTTTCAGAGTACAGCACTAAAAGACAGGTACATATTTCTTTAACATTGGAACTTTTTTCTTCAAAGATCTTTTCTTAATTTCTTTTGATAGCCTTTATTTTCATGATTTATGCTGCTATTTTTGATCTGCTGTGTATTTTTCCAGGTCTGTGGGATCAATAGTTTTTATATGTTGTACTCTCATTCCTCTTACTGACAGCTCTTAATTTTGGAGCAGATCTTATTGACCAGTATACAATTACTGACAGTAATATCTAACTTTTCTTTACTCCTGTAGTAATAATAGGTCCAGAATGTCCTTGTTTTCCTCTAAATGTCAGTTTCCTCCTGCCGCTAGCCCCAGTCAAGTTACATTAGAAAGGCACTGAAATACAGACAGAAATAATTTCTGGAGATCATGAGAAAATAGCCAGAAACCAAACATCTCCATTACCTTTTATTTAAAAGTCAGTCATATCATGGTAGAGCATTGCAATTAAGGTTAGGAGTTTTTCAGATTTGTGCACTCATAAATCCATTTCAGACCTTATTAAGAGAATGAAAGCATTGATTGCACACATTGTGTATGCATTCTAAGCTACACGGTTTGTGTAATATGAAAATTTTTAATTTCATAGCATCTACTCCAATATTTGACAACTTAATTTTTCAGGAAAATGCTGTCTGTGGATACCCATCAGTTCCAGCTAAATTGCATCATGAGCTTATTAACTCCCATCTAATCATCCAGTCATGGCTGATTAATCACTTCTCCTGGTGCCTTGTTTTAATAAAATCTGTTTTCCATGCCACTGACCAGCAAACTGCTGTCTAATTTTATGTGCGGAGTAGTCTTTGCCAAAGGGAGCAAAATACCACCGTCTCTGATCCAAAGGGCCTTGTGTGAAGGAATCATCACATGGAAGTGTCTTTCATGTCTAATTCTGCTTTTCTGTTTAAGTGATGGGGAAGCCATGTGTTTCCTCACAGAGCTAAAAAGCTTTGCCATGCTGCAGGAAGTAATGGAGGCATTTTTGGGACAGAAGCACAACTCTAGCTGGTGGATTTTTGAATGTTTGAATCATCTGACTCCAGCTGTGGAGCTCTGAATTCATTAATTACTTGATATCAGTAAGCAGCAAGATAACACAGAGAGCTGGCAGCTTTATCATTTTCTCAGCATGGAATGAGAACGAAAAGTAATCTTATACCTCATGCAAACAGAAATTGGTAACACTCTGTCTTTGTTTTAATGAGTGTTCTGTGTATTAATGAATAAGACAAGCTATCAAGGTACTTCCTCAAAAAAAAAAAAGGGCAGTTAAAGGCAGTCTTGACAATTTAAGCTCTCTGATTTACACTACAGTAGCTTAGTTGTAATGTATCTGTGACAGCTAATAGCAGTTGTGAGTATGTCAGGCTAGCAGAACCCCCATTTGAGGAAGAGTCTCAGAAACAAATCACAGGTCTCTTAATATAATGAACTAGAGCTCTTTTAGTTTCCTAGCACTGACCAGAAAGTTTTTTCTTTTGACAGGTGATGCAGTAAGGAAAGAAGAATTTTTTTAATAAAAGAAGTAGTTTTTTAATGAAGCTTTTGAGCAAAAAGTCCAAACAATAGCTTCTTATTTATATAGTTTGAGTGTTTTAATTACTTTGAGTTTTTTACGGGTGTTAGGCATAACTTTGAAGTAACAAAATACTGCGGTGGTAATTTTCTTCATTAATTCTTTGCATAAATCTTCATCAGATAGCAGAATATCACGGAGAGAGAGCTATTATATACAGCAACGTTAGTTTGTACTTATTGCAAGGTCTGATCTTCCAAATTTTGAGTTTGCACAACCTAAATGCTTCTTACAGCAAAGAAAGTAAGTGAGGGAAAGAAAAGGAAGGTGAGAGAAAAGAGATTAAGTGGAGCTCAAATCATTTCATGCAGTGTGGGCCTTTACGTCACGCAGATGGACTTACCAGCTACTGGCTTTATGAAAAGATGAGGTAGTTTAGAGGATATTCTACTTAAAATCATGACTATTCTCAGCTATTTTTGAGATGTCACACTGCTAACAGGAAATATGATGGGACGAAGGGGTGGAGAGTTGGGGGGGGAGGGGAGGAGAAAGATGGATGAAACTTGCAAAACTTTTGCAGATACATCAAATACTGTCATTTTCTCCGCAGTGCACCTTATTTAGCATCAGAAGTGATTTTTAGCAGGCCATTTCAAGTAAGGCACAAAAAAGCATAAGACTTGACTTTGATCAGCTACGCTTTGATCAAGTGTAAGTACTGAAAGAAATCAGAAGCAGTATTTTTGCATTCTGCTTATCCTCAGGAAGAGGCAAGGACAGGAATAAAATCATTATCTATTTCAAATCACAGAATTTTGATAAGTGAATATTTCTAGCCTAGCACATGGGCTCTTCTTTTGTGTGCACCACATTTGGAATGAGGATGCATGAGGACATATGACGTAAAACCAAACGTTTTTATTACCCTAGACAAGTTTGCTATTTTGGACGTGTATGAAAGCCCTTTTGCCAGCCTCACCATGACCATTGGATCTCTAATGTGCTAAAATTTTTCTTTCTAGCATGTTGGTCAATAAAAGCTGACTTTAGGGGAAGAGAAAATAATTTATTTCTTCTCAGTTAAGTGTCGTTATGTAGGTTGCATACAGAGAAGGAGCTAAACCAAATAGACATGAAAGCACACCTCTGGAAGCATCTTGAAAGAAAACCCTGCTGCAGAAAATAACTCTGGGGTGGAAGAGAAGACAGTTATATCATCAGTTAACTTTTCAGTATGAAGTTCAGGATATTAGGGTGTCTACAAAGATAATCAAGTGTTGTAATAGAAACAAAAATGCAGTTAATTTTGGAATCCAGTTCTAGTTGTTCTCATCTCGTGTATCTCTCTATTAGAGAGCTTTAGACAGAGGTTTAGCTGTGTGTTTTCAGCTGAGAAATGGAAAAAAAAAATCTTATTTTTATAGTATGGTTTTCCTGTTTCAGTTCAGAAAAATGAGTATAAGAGCAGAGGAAAATAAAACATCCACCATCTGGAATGCAGTGCTTCACTGAGATTTCAGGTCACAGTCCCATCTGTGGATCATGGCAATATATCTGTTACAGCTTTCACAAATAGTTGTAGAGAATGTGGCTAACTGTAGCCAGCTAAGATTCTCCTATACTGTGTGGAATAAAGTTCCTTAGTGTTTCTGTACACTGCTCAAGCAGAGGAAAGAAAATAGAAACCAGAAGCCAGAGTTAGGAATGGTAGGCTGTTTTGCACAGCTTAAAGTATCTTAATTTCTAACCTTGTGCACTTGTAATTAATGATGCACTGATAATTAATGTTGCACTGATACTTAATGTTGCTGTGTTAGTGGATGTTCTGTGAACTTGCTTCATGTGTAGATTTGAAAAGCAAGTTTGTGAATGACTCCTCATAATGGTGAAAAGGTCCTTCTCTGTTTCTCTTTATTTAGTTCTTCTCCTTATGACAAGAGAAAATAACGGTAACCAAACTATATTCCTTCTCTTTAACTCGCTTTTATGTCTGGTTAATGTAGTGCTGGATATCTGCAACACTCAGAAAAAAATGTTGGAAAACCAGGCCTCCAGTTTTGATTAAATGCATTTAAAATGAAAGCTTGGCTGTAAAGATTGGAGCTTTTATGTGCCTCTGAAGAGAAGTCACCAAATGCAGATCACTCTGAAGTTTCTGGATTAGCACTGCAGTAGCTTATTAAATCATGTCCGTGTGTTCTTCATGGGGTATTTCTAAGGGAAGTATTAAGACTCTGTAGTATAGTGTTCTCGAGAAGAGCAATTATTTTGTAATTATTTTGTAATTTTAAATGCCATCTTTGATCTTTTGCTTGAATCTTAGAGTAGAATTTTGCATCATTGTTTGTTGTTCCTTAGACATACAGATGTATGGATGCCATACCATTTTAGTATCCATAAAGCACTACTCTCTGATTTGAAGTCTTATATTTTCTACTCATTAAATTACTTGTGGTAATGGCTACTTGCTAGCAATAAACAATGAAATGATTCTTTTAGCTTTTTGTAAAACGATCAACTAATGTAGTATAAGTAGCCCACAACCGCTAAGTAAATTCTAGAGACATTGTATCCTTCATCCTCTTGGTAACTGGTGTTCTCATGGCAGGATAATAATTTCCATATTCAGAACTGTCATATGGCAATGAATCCATTACTTTTTAGTATCTAATGTTTGCCAGAATCATGTTCTTTTCTTCTGGGACTGTCTTCCAAGTACCAGATATGTGTGGAAGGACTATTTCTAAGCAGCATACTACATTTGAGGCATATATGTTTTAAGATGGACTCTGCTTTCTCTACTGGAGAAAATATTGAAAAGGTAGATAGTTTTTGGATAAAGAGAAAAAATAGTATATACACCTACATAAACATAAATAAAAATGCAAGATTTTATTATGATGTGCACTGTACCATGCTTTCTGAAGCAGACCTCTTTGTATGCATTATGTATGCATCTTTCCTCTGCGACCATCATGTAGATGTCAAACTACAATCTGCACATGCACAGTTCAAGTGGTTGTCCTGAGAGACTGCTGAATAAAGGTGCCTTTTGCATGTGCCAGTTTCTGTTATAAATCTGAGTGCAGTCCAGATCTTAGAAGAGAGGTAGGAACTGTCAAATCAACAAATGCTTATACATTTATCATGTTAATTAGATAACAGGTTGGATGGTGTTTTCTAATCTTTCTGTACTAGCAGGACTTAAAAATTTTGAAAAAAATAAAACTTTTAATTGAAATTTATATGTTCACTTAGGACAGAGCTTTACTCAAGGCAAAATGGAGATATGTGGGAAACTGTTTGGTATTTTTGACTGGTTGTTACTGAATACAATGTGAAATAAATTTAACATGAGTCTTCATTTTGCTGCCTGTTACCTGATGTTTAGATGGACATTTTGGACTTCCAGAATTTGAAGTGCTTCCCATAAAGACAGAAGTGAGGTATTGGTATTTTAAAGAGGAGATACCAGGAGAATAGCTTCCACACATACATTTTCCTTCATACTAGATACATTTCTGAAAATGTGAAATGTTAACTTCAGAATAGACTTTGATATGCTGCATTTAAGGAAAGAGATTTACTGATTTCTTGCTTTTTCTTTCTACAGCTAGTTGATGTGGAAAAATGGGTATGTGATTCTGTCTTTTATTCACCTGATCCCAAATGTTTCGTGTTGCCACTGAGTCTTAACCTGTCTGCTGTTTTGATACCCTCTGTGTTCATGACCCTTCAACTTGCATGGCTCAAAAACCAGAAAAAGAGGCGAATATGTGGTCATGTAGGATCTGGTCATTCCCGAATTGTCGTATCAAATTTCATGCTGCCACAGTGACTTTTCTCTTTTTTGATTTAATCATAGAATTGTGTAATGTGAACATGTAATTATTGCCTGTCAGTTTTGAGCCTTGCTGTCTAATGTTACAACTCCATTCTGTAATCCACCTGTCTTTTCCAGTATAGACACTGTAATCCTAAAATGCATGACAGTAAGATAATTAATACTGATAAATAACGTGTGATGCTGTATCTAGCTACAAATAATATATATATGAAATATGTAATAATGGAGAACAGCTGCTACAGAATAAAATTCATTCATAGATCTTAGCAAACAAAGTCAAAGCACCTTTTTCTGCTGAATGTGTTGTTAAGGCTTTTCCTAATGTGTCTGTGTATACCATGCGTATTTGTTTGGTCATCTGGTAGAACTCTATATGGGACATATTTAATATGTTTTTCTCATGTAATTTCTAACATCTGCATATGTATGAGTTAGTTGTCATAAAGTGTGTGTAGAATTGTTTGTTTACATTTAAAGTCTTAGAAGCCTCTCTAAAAGCTTGGACCATAATAGGCCTCCTTGTTTTTTTGATACTTAATTTGATCTGCATGTGACCAGAAACAACCTATGATGTCCTTTGGTATATACCAATAGCATAGGTAGAGTGCTGGTCTCGTTTTAGTTCAGCCAGACATTATAGAATTTTATTCTGTGATTATTACATGTTTATGGTAGTGACTCAAGTTACAGCTCACTTGAGATTCCTGTAGGTAAGTATATTATTTAAATGATGGCTTAGGCTTTTCAACACCCTTTTTACTGGTGTATTCCCAGCTATTTGTCATGTGACATAAACATAGATATACACTTATAATATTTATTAAACAATAACTGTAGTTAAGTATTAATTTTAGCTAATTGTATCAGGATGGCAGCATTTTCTATATTCTGGGAATCAGATATTTGTGACAAGCAGCAAGTTTTGATATGGTTTGATTTGGAATGTTCTTAAGTTATACTGTTGGTTAGGTTATCTTATTATTTTGCCTACATTTAATTACAAGTGAGAGAACTTAGTTCTAAATGTTTAGATTTTGTGTTTTTATTCCTATGATGAATTCTACTATAAAGAGAAAGGCAGCAATGAAAAGGAAGTTCAGTAGTATACAGGCACCTGGCCTCTTACGTCAGCATGCATGAAAAATTGTAAGCCAGAAGTTTATTAGTTATGCTCTGACATGGCTTGGTTTTTGAGTGAAGTATTAAAAGAGCATGTTTATGGAAAATATAGTATTAACCGCATAAATACAAGTCAGATGTGCCTTTTCTTGTTGTTGTTGTTTTAATTCAGAATTTGGTAACGCAATCTTATGCTTTGGAAAGACTGCTTCACAGAAATGTGTCCTTAAAGCATTTTAAAAAGAGATTGTTCCCATGACAGCAGAGCTAAATGTTTCATTCTGAGTTACACTGGCTAAGGACTTGTTTTAGTAGACCAGTTCTGTAATCTAGACAAGCTTCTATGTGATGGGGATGGAATGGGTACTGGTTTTATTTCAAATATGAAATTACTCTATCTCAAATGAGCCCCAGTTTGCCCTGTAAAGCCATTTTCCAGTGTTGAACACACAAGATGAATGCAAGTGTCTTCAGTTATGTCTGTATCTGTGGACACTTTGGAGCACAAGCCCAGAACCTTAGAAAGGCTTCATGTAAAAATTAATGACTAAATTAGTAATGAACTGTGCTGGAAGCAGTTTTGTACCATCCAAAGGAGAAGCTAAAATCATCCACTTCTGAGCCTGTAAACTGTGCTAACTAATTTTTGAATTTACACCAGTTCTGCTATACTTCCTCTGCTGCTTTTGTTCCAAAATCTTTATTTTAAGGCATATGCTTACAGTTGAAGCTAGGTAAGAAGTAAACAGGCTTAAAAGAATCTTTGAATCTATAGCTTTTTGCTTGTGTCTCTTAGCAGGTGTGACTGTGAGGGCTTGTAGGTCTCCCTCAGTGCAGATTTAAACAGGTTAAAGACATCTTGTCAAATGTAAAAACTAATGAAAGTAAGGCTTACTTTTTACATCTCAGCTCCCATTTCATATATGAAAATGTCTTTTATGTGTTTAAGTGATCTACGAAGAGGGAGAATACCTCAACATTTAATCCGAGGGGTTTACTTAATTTCAACTGAAGAGACTGAGGAGACACTGAAAAGATTTATTTATTTTTTTTTTAAACAGAGAAAATAACAGTAATGAAATAAGCTGAAATGGAATAATACATAGAGAAAGGAATTTCTCTCAATCTGCTTGTCATTTTTTCTCTTTTACTATATTTATTAAATAAAATAATTTTAGAGTATCTGCTGCTGTGATGTAGCAACTGCTGGTGTTTGCAGATTTGAGATTTCAAACTGGGTGTTGTATACTTTGAAGGGTTTGATTTTTAAGGACTTTTGTTCTCATAATATCGCCTGAATGTTTGGTTTGACTTTCAGAACAACTGTTTAGCACTAATACAATTCAGTGTTAAGGAGTAGCAATTTTTTAAGGCATCTACGGTTTCCAAAACCTGGCCTGTTTCCCGTATTTGCCTACATGTAGTTGGTGAATTATTTTGAAAATTTGGTATTAAGAGCCATCAAGAATAATTGTTGTTAAGGCAGTTTACTCTGAAGAGCTTTTACCTGGAGGGAAACCAAGTGTTGGTTCTTAAATATAGAGTGCGGAGGACAAGGATTTTCATCCTTACGCTGGCTAGTGGCAAAGCTAAGCCAACTATAACATTACAGGATTTTCTGCAACTTTTAAATACACAGAGGAACCTCTTCTGATGAAGATAATGGTAAATCTTTTCCTCTTCCCCTCAAATAATTATTGTGTTAGCTCAGTTTTATGCCCCTAGTAAAATGGATTTTCAGATTCTCTGGAGAAAAGAAACTTGCAGAGTAAGGGAACACACTTTAGACACTTTTTGAAAGAATTGCTTTCATTACAGAGATTTGTGAGTTGAAAAGAAATGAGTAAATTCTGGGTTTGAGGGTAGTGTGGGCTGGTTAAATATAATGAGAAAAGGTGAATTTTTGTGAAAGGAAACAAGCTAGGGTTGTGGAGCTTGGAGTGAACCACAAAACAAAACTTCATCAAGACAAATGGTTGCAGTATTATGTTTTCAGTGCCATCAAACTAATTAATTGCACATGCTTTATAACCAGTATGATTTTATGTAAGTAGATGAGTTATCTAAGGAGTTGATTTGTTGATAATTAAGATGAGATTATGATAAATTAGGTGTTTGAAGAATCTGGTGATACACTACCCAAAAGCTGTCCAAGGAGCCTAATAATGTAATAGCCCCAAACAGCTATAAAATAATTACATTGACAGCACATCCTTAGCGCCCTCAGATAAAGCTTCAATAGGTTTTAATTTTTATTTATTTATTTATTTTTAGAGAGAGCAGCAGAGTGAGGGCTGGAATGATGGCTGTCATGTGCCTCAAATTGAGTAATTTGAACACTTGCAAGATTTTTTTTCTTTTTCTTTTTTAATCCCCTAAATTGTGTTCCAGGCCATACATGGTCTGGCTGTTGATTTTAGTTACTCCACAGCAATGACATTCATGTGACACTAAGCGCTTGTGCCTAAAAGATCAGGTAATATGCAGCTGAAAAAGGAGTAGGAGCTTCGTGTATAACTAAAATAACATCACAATTTGGTCTCTACTTTTCCTTTCAGCTGTGTTACTGTTGAAGTGTCCAACAATTATTTGTTGTACTTTGTAACTTTATCAGTCTGTCTTTTATCACCTTTACATTTTGGTGTTAATGTTTGGCAAACAGTACCTTCCAAGAGCAATGGATTTGTCATGGTATAACCCAGCAGCAAGTTAAGACTGCACAGCTGCTTGCTCAATACCTCTCCCCACACAGTGGGATGGTAGAGAATTAGCTTGTGGATGGGAATTAAGAGTCTTGGTTGGTGCAGTATTGCCACCGATGCGTGGTCGTGGTAGCAGTTGGCACATGTTGGTCTTTGACCTTTACCAACCCCACAACAGAAGGGTGCTTTGAGAGACCAGACAAGGTAGACAGCTGCTCTTCCCTAGAAAGGGATACCATCTGTTTGGCTTCCCTAGTTTGTAGGCTGTTGGTCCTGTTATTCCAACATCAGAGCAGCCAGGTTACAATGTGCTGGCTTGGAAGATGGCTGAAACCTCTTGTATATTTCTCAATTTGCTCACAGGGGTAGGGATTGGGTAGTTACTGTCTGCCTCATTTATGATTTCCTCCTCTTCTCCAGTCAGGGGCCATCTCACTTCCTTCTGTTCTTGTGATGACCCTGCCTTGTCTACTTGTCTTGATCCTGCTCTCTCTCAGAAGCAGCTCCTTCATCCCTTACTAAATAAGCTGTGTTCCAGTATTTCTTTTTGTGAAGAAGGAGAAAGTGATACTGGCACAGGCTGATTCTTTGGGTCAGTTGCAGTGCCTGTTGCCAGAATTGGTGTAACCTCACTGCCTGTCATTTGGTGTCAGATTCAGAGACCTTCTCTGCCCCTTGAGGGTACTGACTAGTGTTGAACAGGGCTCTGTAGGCATGGGCCAGGCCCCAGCACATTGCAGTGATTTGCCTCTCTCTTTGGAATTGCCAGAGTGTCAGCATACTTTTTCCAAATATTTTACCAGTTTTTCAAGATTCTGCACTTATTCAGGAGTGAAATCCCAAAATTTTGGAGGTGACCACTGTCCTAGGCACTTGCCAGTGCTGTTGCACACCTTGCTATATAACTATCCAGCCTTAGGGAATATCTCTGGGTGATGTTCTCAAATAGTTGTTTAAGACTAAAGAAGACCTGAAACACATTGAGAAGACAGCAATAGGAATGTGCTGATTTGAACATCTCAAGATTATTCAGAATTCTAAGGGGCTATTGCAATCAGCCTGGAGGAGAACAGGAGGATAGAGAAACTTATCTCCCCCATATATAGACTAGCTGAAAAGATAAAAGATGTAATTATTAA
>JBCJKH010033144.1:0-17161 GCA_039877255.1 Loriculus beryllinus
CCGATCTTTACTTAATGAGAAAAGCTTTTCTTTTTCATTTGCCTGGCTGGCTCAATGACTAGGTCTTGAAATTGGTGACTGATTCCAGAATATTTTGTCAGCCTTATCTGCAGTCAGGAAATGAAAAAAACATGTTTATCTTATTAAATTCAACAGAATTAGGGATGGTGGGCCAAATTCAGCCTGGCAGAAGGGACACTCTTGCTTCACTGAATCTTCTGAGCGAGTTCTGTTAATTTATGTCTGTGCTTAATAACATGGCTGAGTATGCAGCAAATGCAGTATATGTGTTTTGGTGAACCTACTAGCCTTGTTCCTGTAGAGCAGTGCCCTATAGTACAGCTAACCCTATCCACTTAAACCTGTTAGCAGAGGGAAAAGGGACTACTTGTAGAGTAATATGTCAGTATCTCACTCTGATTCTAAGACCATACTTGAACGAAGAATTAATAAATGCTTTTTTCCACCAGTTATGTATTTTGAACCTAAAGAAAAGTCATTGTGGGAGGTTCATCTCTGCCATTATAAAAAATATTCTTGGGAATAAAAGTAATAATAATTCTTAGCACTTTCATAGGGCTTTACAATAATTAACTAATGAATTCATTAAAATTCAGTGACAATCTTCCGTTTCCTCCCATTAATATTAGACTAAGAAGATACAGTGGCTGACTGCATTCAAATAATTATTTTTCCACTTCACTGTCTCAGCCTTTGACGTTTTAAAGTGATTTTACCATTAAGTTGTAAGAAAGAGGAGAAAGGCTACTGGCAAATGTTTATTAAAGGCGGAATGAACCTGAGAAGTATGTGATCAGATTTTAATATCTAGATACATGCCAGGAGAAAAACCCTTAGAATATCAGCTCCTTGGTGTAGAATTTGCTCTCTCCACAATAGTTGGCAGTTGCTAGTTTTTATTACAGAAATACTTGAAAACTTAACTGAAGTTGATCTTTGTGATATAACTGCTTGGTAGGGAATCATTGGTGACCTAAGGAATCAAAGGGTAGAAGGAAATGGAGACAGAATAGTGAAGTACTTTCTACAAGGTCACGTGCAGGTGAAGAGCAACATGAAAAAATACAGGTTGTGATTCACAGCCCAGTGCCCACTCTGCCTTGCTGTGCTTCAGTGTCATGGTACATGTGTATAAAGAAAACTGATTATCCAGGTCAGAGTAACATCCTCTATGCATGACAAAGAGCATCTGCAGCTGATGAAAAACTGAAGGCCATTTTAAAAAATAATAACCAAGTGATTTATGAGTCAGACTTAGTTTTTAAAAGTGATTTGCAAGATCAGGAATGGAAGTGTTATGATCCTCATCTCCAAGACATCCAGGTGACTTTTCAAAACTGGTTATCAGGTTTCTGAATTATTTATCTGGAAGCTAAATGAGGTTTTTTGAATCTTTTGCTCTCTCTATGGAAATATTATTTTAGCAAGATCTGAAGATCTGTCAATTTATACCTGTTAGTTTGAGACCATTTGACTTGAAAATGGTCTTAAAGAAAGATTGGGCATAGTGGCTATATTGTGAGCTGTTACTGCAATAGGAAACCAAAGATCTATGCTGAAAGAGGCCTGATGTGTAGCCTAAAACCACTGACTTTGTCCATGTTACTGCTTCTGGTGGGCTTGGTCCATGGCAGTGAATTATTGAGCTGGAATATCCTGTAAATATTCTGGAGAATGGCCTTTTTTAAAGAAAAGACAGCTCTGGATTTCTTGTCTTATCTATGTTAAAGAGTTTCTCCCAGCACTAATATCAGTTCTAAACTATAAATTGGTTTCAAGTCAAACATGAATGTATCTTTTCCTTCTGTTTCTCTGAATTGAGTTCTAAGCATCAGTAATTTCACTTTAAACATATTATAATGCATGATAACTTAAAATGAGAGTACATTAAGTAGAGCTGTGGTCTCCTGAGGGTTATGCAGACATTGTAGAAGTGAAACTTACCTGTACAGCTACTTTTTCATTTCCTGTTTTCTCCATGTTAGCTTTATGTTGCTTAGTGCACACGTTTTAACTGTCTTGAAGAGAGGAATATATACACTTCTGTGAGTAACTTGCTGAGTAAAATCCACAAGATAGCCTGCAATCCTGTGTAACTTTCCCAGGAGTCTGAGACCAAGGCATCCACAACTACAGTGCTCAGATAATGTCTGTGGCTCCCTTATTTCCAGTCATATTTTGTTTCCTTCTTACCGTCTCTGTTATTTCTTCCTCTAAATCTATCTGTTTTCAACATAAAATGTTGTAGGTTGTGCAAAGTACCTCATATTTTTCTTTCCCCCTACTATAATGTACTCTTCTGATAGGATGCCCATTTTACCACTTGAAGTGTAATGGCTTTATCATACTGATTTATCGTTTCAAGCAAGAAGTTATTCATAACTTGATATTTCTTCAGAAATAGCATTATCATTTCATAGCATTCAAAAGAGCCAAATGCTGAACCGAATACTTGCATATACATGATAAATATGTTTTTAAAGTCTTTATTAGTGTAGATCTTTTAGGACAGCAGAACTTAACAAAGTAAAGGAACATTGGCTAAGTTTTTCATCATGCAGTGCTATTTTTGTTCAGTATTAGGTAGCTTATCAGCCAGAAATGAGAAGAAATTCCCTCCTTTTCAATCCACTTTAAGATCTCCAGCTAGCAGTTTAAGTCCTTCTGTTATCTTCCTGCTTTCTTTTTTCTTTTATTTTCTAGACTGCTGGGGTTTGGTTTGATTTTTGTTGTTTTGTTTTTGGTTTGGTTTCTTTTTCTGAAGTCTTTCAAAATAATCTAATTTTAGTAATGTGATTTATTGGATACATTTTTCCTAAGTTCTTTTTCCTATCTGTCCAAAGGTGTGAGTGTTCTACATGGCCCACACAGATCATAGTGTATAACACCATGGTTAGATACTTACCCTGTACAGCAGTGATACACAGTGTAGTGGGCACTGGAAAAGCTTAGTGATGTGGAAGTTCAAAGATAGACCAATGAGCTGTGTGCCATCTTTTAAGAAAGTGTATAGGAGAACAGTGATGATGGTAAAGACTTGCCAGTGCCTACAGCATAGACTTTGCAGATGGATTCTAATTCCAGTTTCTGGAAGTTGAATTCCAATTGCTTTGAACTGGAACACTGCCATGTCTTGCTGTTTGTTTCATTACTATCAGTACTGCCCTGAGACTTTTGTCTCATCTTCCAAGTTAGAGATGGTAGCACTTCTTGGCCTTGTGTGCATGTTACGCATAGGAGCACTATATATATTTTTGAGAGAGATGTATTTCGGGACTGTAAAATGTGACTGGTTATTTGAAGTGTCATGTATGTCAAAAGTAAAAGGTAAATGTACAGGCAATAAACTTCTTTAGAACCTGAATTTCTTCTCTTTCATTAAACATCTTTTTGAAAGGAATTCTGTGGTTATATTGAACCAGGTTTGGACTTCTCTCTTAGTTGGGTTCAGTAAAATGTCGTTTTGTTTATGAGCTGATGCTTTAAGCAGTGTTCCTCCAAGTTTATTGCTATGTGGAAAAACCCAGCTTGTTAAAATACAGTAGATACTTCTTCTTCACAGCGTATCTTGGTACTACCCTAAAACTTGGTAATTGGGTTTTCTTCAAGTCCTAGAGACAAAATGGCTCTAAATGAATTTCTTTTGGAGTTGGCCCAAGTAGCGTGGTGCAGACTTTGCTATCTCAGTAAGATTCAGCATCAAGCTAGATGAGCTTTTGCATAGACTGTTTGCTATTAAAAAATAGGTCTGACAATCCACTGTTGGGGAGGTTTAGGGGTTTTATGCGTGGAAGAGGGAATGTTGATGAGAAGAGAGGAGTATAAATCTAAAGGTTAAGATTCTTCTGTGACTGTGATATGTAAAATGGGGAGTGATACCCTTGGTAAGTTTTTAATAAAATACTTCGTGTTGCAATTTTGATGTTGAGAAGTGATTTATGGAAAATCTGAATGGTCAAGATTGGTTACCAAAGTCTATGAGCAGGCGGACTGGTGACAGTGACCTGTGCTGTGAAGTAGTGCTCTAAACCATGCAGCCAGACCTGCTTTCTTATGTGCTGCCTGGCACAGGAAATGATACTGCTGCAACACAGTAGGTCATCTTGTCCTGAATTGTGATATAAAGATTGAGGATAGGAAGATTGCTATTTCTAGATTTTATTCCTTTAACTTTTAGAAGGTGTATGTGTGAGGGCTGTTTGGAAAGATATTTATGCCTTACAATTTGAGTTGTGTTTGAACTTTTGTAGTCTGTGCTATAGACATTAGTGAAGGTGACTTGGCCTCAGTCTTACTGGGAATTTCCTCACCTGAGAAGGGCAAGCAAGACTTGGCTCCAAATTAGCATTCTTCAGTTTGATTCCTTGTTGACCATTTCAAAATATTTGGTTTGAGCCCTTTTGTTTTATTTGGCTTCATCTGTTCCCTTTCAGCCAATTCCCCTGATTCATTAAATAGATCTTGGCACTGATCCTTGGCCACAACTGAGGAATGTGCAATGCAAATTCGGGAAGAGGGAACAAAGGTGTCGTAAAGATTACTGTGCATTGCCTTTGTCCTACTAGATATCAAACTAGTCCCCTGGCATAACAAGAAAGCCTGTAGGCTATTCTAACTGCAGTGGATACCAGCCACTGTACAACGTGGTTTTTACAGCTATTATGCTTCAGGAATTGTAATGGTAATTTTTATTCCAGTTACAGAGAAGAGCTGTGCCTGTAAAGGCTCTTGCCTTTAGTAATGCTCTTTTTATGTCCCTGTGATGGTGGCTGGAGCATGTGATCTTTAAGAAAATTTTGTGTTCTCAGTGTATTATAGGTTAGAGAAAAATTGGGCCATCATGTGCAAAAGACTAAAAATGTGTGTGTTTGTACACCTGTACTTCTCTCCTTAGTCTAGTTGATTCAGTGTTTCAATGAATTTGTCATTTCAAGGACTGTTGAAAACATAAAAAGGAAAAGAAATAAAGAAGTACTCAGCCCAGTCTTCCTTAGCACTCTGGAACTGGTGGAACTAAGCAAGAACAAAGTGTGGTCTTAAGCCCTGCTTCTTCTTCTTAAAAATACTCTAAAATCCAGGAACTCACTGAATGTTTTGAGCAACCCATTAGATTTATTGCAGCTACTGAGATATTAATACTAATACTGTATCTTCAAATCTCTACAGTAGTGTTGTATTTCCAGTTGTCACTAGAGGTGCCAGTTGGGACTGTTTTGTTCAGGTGACTTCAGCACTTAGGAGTTACTGATTTTTGGAAAATCTTGTCAGTTACTTTGTTACCTGATAAGAGTTGATCTTTCCTGAAAAGTATTTTCCATGGAAACTAATATTAGAGGGTTTTCATCTCAGAACCCCCATACGTCTGCTCTAAATCCATAAATTTCACTGGATTTGGTCTATTGTACAGCTTGAGTATATTTGGCCATGATGTAAGAGTAAAGCTGAATTGACCTTTGGGCTTACTGCTTGTTATATGCGTACTTAGCCATCCTGAGAGTGCTTTCTCATCAGATTTCCTCCGATTGTCTCTTAGAGGACAAAAAGTACTGAAAGTGATTTTTGTTAGTTATACAGTAGAAAGTCGATCTGAAATTACACCTTTCCCCAGTCCATAATTAAGGGATTGCTCAAATGTAGCTAATTGTTCAACTTTGAGCTGGGAACAACTGCTATCAAATACAGAAGTGAAAGATTTTAGAGGGGTCGGCAAATACCTATGAGGAGCTAAGGCTCGAAGCTCAAAACTTGAGTTAATACCTGGAAAGTTGGCTGTTGAAATATGTCAGAAAGACACTGCTTTAAATGCATCTTTCAAGTACTTAACGCACATCATTCTCTTTTAAATGTAGAGGGTTAATAGCTTAAAAGGTGAGTTTAACTTCACAGTCATGGTGGTAAGTGCAGTTTAGTGGGGTGCTAATAGGTGGATGTAGCTACATATAGCATGAAGGATATGAAGACTCCAGGAGGAGTGATGTGTTGTGTAAATATTCAGTGTACTGTCTGGGAGCAACAAAAAGCTAAATTTTACTTTCTGTCAGCTTGAGGATTTATTATGAGACCATGAATTTTTATAACTATATTCCAAAATTCTCAAATCCAAGAATCATGTATATTCAACTGAAGATGGGCCTCATAAGTCACTGAGTCCATTATGGGATCACAGGCTAATTTGGGTTGGAAGGGAACTCAGGAGGTCTCTTTTCCACTGCCTGCTCAAAGCCTGTCCCAAGGCCGTGTTGCTGAGCGCTTGATCCAGTCTAGTCTTGAAAAACACCAAGAATTGGAATTGACAGTGTTTCTGAGCAACCTGTTTCGCTCTTCAACTCTCAATTTGTGAAGCAGCTTTTATTTACGTCCAGGCTGAACCTCACTTGTTTCAATCTATGCTGGTTCTTTCTTCTCCTTCCACCATGCACCACCATGAGGAGCTGGCTTTGTCCTCTCAGTAATCGCCCCACAGGTGAAAAGGTTCTTAGGTCCCCTTGAAGCCTGGCTAGTGTTCCACAGACTATATTTTTCTAGTGCATGGCCTGCTTTGGCTTTACATGTAGCAAGAGCTCTATCTTTCACTGCTTCCCAACAGAACATAACATGGCACTGTCAGAAAGTTATTACCAGTACTTCTCTCATACTTTCCTTTATTGATTTCCTTCTTTCTTTACTTAAAATTAACAAACACTATGATCATACTGTTAAGCAGGTTATTAGGGGAATGGATAAGTGATCTTGGCCAGTAGTCTATCGGATGGCTATGGTCAGAATCAGAGCTGCCAAATCAAGGAAGCGATGAAAGACTGAAAATCTGTGTCTAAATCTGATCTGGCAGCTTTACACTGGTGAACCTCTGTTGACTTCCACTGCGTTCCTAATTTTAGAAGTGAAAAATATCTGTTATGTCCAACTCCAAGTGTTGGGGAGTCCATATGGAGTAGAAGGATGAATGATCTCCTGCATCATTTTATTTATGCATCCTGAATTATCTTAGTTTCAGTTTAATGCAGGTTTTGTGAATATCCTTTGTGGATGCATTTTAGTAGTGTTAAGTACTTTTACATAAGCAGTAGGAAAAGATTTTGTGTTTTTTAAAAAAGAATTTAAAAAAATCCAACAGATTTGTGGAGTCTGGTAGATGATTGTCCTGGGACATAGTTACCAGCTGGGGTTAAACCACAACAGTGATTTCGATAGATGGTAGATCTGGCTTGAACATTTCCAGTGCTGATAAATGATGCCTTGGTGTCCATTCTAATTGTGCTTTTACACTCCATTTGACAATATGCGAAATCTGCTTTTTAAGCAATGAGCTGTGGCCTTGATATGTCTACGGCCGTGTTGTATTCAGAACAGACCTTTGTATTAATTGGTAGCACAGGGAAAATTCTTTTGTGTGCAATTTTATTTCCTTACAGGAAGAGTTTAAAAAAGAAAACCTCTTGTAAAAATTCCACTCTGTACCAAAGAATTTTCCAGGTGCTTATCATCCAAGGGTGAGACTGAGCAAAGAAGGTTATGAACCCCCGCGGAAGTGGTAACAGTGTACAAAGGACTCAATTCTTGTATATCCTGTTTTATGTAGTCTTGGGACAAAATACATTGTATAGTGTTGAAAGCAAAGGAAAATCACATTCTTAATGCATTTATTAAAACCAGCCATTTGGATGTTGTTTAATGATCATTGCATAGACTGGAGATAGGAACATGGCTGAGCATGTCAAACAGCAGCCTCTTTGAATGTTTACTAATGAAATCTTGGAGTGGTTTGAAATTGGATGTACCAGAGGCATGTGTATGCTAGTGAGCAGCTGTCTCTGGCGGTGAACTAATCTGTTGAGGGGGAAAAGTGTGTGAGAGAACCTTTACAATCCAAAATCAAGATCTTCTGCCAGCATCAAGAGAGCCTTTTTGTAATCACTATTTTGTACTGAGAGGACTGACATTTAAAAATTTGTGAATAACAAGCCTTTAAATGGCTGAGAAGGAAGGAGGAAAGGAAGGAATGTGAAATAGAAGATCGGAAAGAGCAGAGAAAATTATTTAAAGCACTTGAACATCCATGCAAGGTTATAAAGACATCCTGAATGTACAATGGAGGGGATGCAAAAGGTGCAGGAGGGAATTTCCCCCAGACTTTATTGCCTCTGCAGAAAAACAATGAAGTAATTCTCTACAGAATGCCTCTTTCCTGAGTTCTTTAGCTGGCTCAGGCAGAGGTTTTAGGAACAGATTGGTTCCTGTGAGCAGAAATGCCAAATATATCTCTGTTTGGATGTAATATGTTGAATGGGGGGCAAAAGACTTTGGACAGCCTTGTGCATCCCTGCTACTTTTGGCAGTGGGCAGTGCTTCAGTCCTGTGTCCTTTGTTAATAGGACAAGAAAAAAATGTGCATCTGTATTGGCTTAATACCCATAACTGCTTAAGTTGCCTCTCAGTCTTTAAAGAAGTTGTTCATGTATAAGTACAATCCCTGAGTAACGTGATAGTTTTCGTGGAGTAGATTTTGCTTTGTTCTTTGCTGCCAGCTTACTTTGCTTGGTTAGTGAAGGTCTTTTGAGGTAGTTCAGGATAGTTAAACAAACTCTTCTCAGCAGCATGCTTATCAGTCACTTAACCTTTTTGTAAGTGGCTGGTGTGAAAAATAGCATAACGCCTTATCTGCTTTTGCAAAATATTTTGAAAACACAGTGTAATTTTAAGAAATTTATTAATTGTGTATCAATAGATGTGCTCTCTTAATCTGTGATTTAGATTTTAATTTTGTCAACCCTTATCTCTTTCAAGCACTTTAAAAGATCTCAAACATTCACTGTTTCACACTGTGTCTGTCTTTTGGACAGATATTCAGCCTACTACAAATAAATGTAAATCCATTGACTTAAGTGAGGCTGGCTGAAAACCTGTCTTACTCTAACCACACTATTGCTCCTTTCATTTATTTAAGTACACAAAGGTGCAGTATCAGGCACTATAGGCTGTGTGCTTAAAAGAAAAAGTCATTAAGAATCTGTAAAATGTGAATTTATACTCAAGTCTTGTAAATTATGAAGTGAAGTTTAGTCTAAGAGCCAAATCTTAGGTAGTCTGTTATCCTTATAGATTCACAGCCTGTTGCTGATAGATGGCCACTGTGAGATCCTGCAGACACTGTGTACCTGTGGATTAAAAGTATTTGTCTTGACAGCTGGAACAAGTGTAAAGATCTTTGTGCTAGTCACTATGGTAATGCTAACTTGTATTGCCTGACCATTCAAAAATTGAGATGGGAGCTCTGATCATGGGAAGTCAGGTGCTGATTTGCAGTGCAGTCTGCAGACCCGAGAGCGAAATTTTGCCTTTAAGCTTTAAAAAAAGCTAACCAGACAAATAGGAGTCTTCCAGTATAATTTGTCCTGTAACTGGCCTAGTGATGATATATAAACTAATGCTAAAAAATATGTTCCTTCATTTAATTTTTAACTGCGGTGGTGTGAAAGCATCGTTGGGTACGTTGTGTGCTTTAGAGGGTTTGTGTTCTTCTCATAGAAATCTAATGCTTTTCGTTTTCCTTCACCATTTGTACCACTGGGGCTTACAGAGCAAGGCTTCTATGCACAGAGCTCTTCTGGCAGGATGGCTCAAATGCCTGTGCGGTGTTCAGCAAGAACCCTTGTACTCATTCTGCGCTTGTTCTGCCAAACCACTGCTGCTTCATTTCTTCTATGCAACCAGTTTAAAATTCCATCATATTTATGGTCCTCATTTGTCATCATTTCTCCCGAGCCAGCCTCCTATTAGTAACTTCACTGCTTCTGCCAGTTCCTTAGGTGGAGATGGCTTAAGTGGGTGTAACCAAAATGAAAAATGTAGCTAAATTGGGTGATTCAGAGCAAGATGAGATAATGTGGCAACCAGCAGTGTCTTAGACCTTTTTTGTTTTGCTGATCTGAATCTGAATGTATCATAAAATAAAGAAAATATAATGGGAATTGTGGTCCAGTTTCTCTCTTACGTAGTCAGATTGTAAATCATAAGATCTGGAGCTCTGAAATAATCACAGACAAGCTTAGAACTCAGCTTTTATCTTGTGTGTATTGGAATTAAGAAAATGGTTCTTTAAGAAGATACAGGAAAATATGGTTAAATGTGTTGTCTTTGAAGTGTTTCTGTTACACCTTCTTATTATGCTTCTGTTTTCTCTATCCCTAGCTTTCTTTGGAAAGTACCTCAATGAATATAATGGTTCCTATGTGCCTCCTGGTTGGAAAGAATGGGTTGGATTACTTAAAAACTCTCGATTTTATAACTATACACTCTGTAGAAATGGAGTGAAGGAGAAGCATGGATATGACTACTCCAGGGTAGGTCCTATTGATCTATTTCTATTATTCTTACATTTGGGCGTGGCTGCAAGAAGGCTGTGCTTCATGGCTTCAGTCTAACTAAAGAATTCTTTTCATACATGAAAGCTGCAACCCAATAGGCATCATGTTTGGACTTCTCCTTATCTTCCATTACAGGAGGGTCATGTTACTGAAAACATTGTTAGCAGCAGTGGAAACAAACAAAATGTCCTGAGACTGTATTATGCATTATGAGCTGGAGTAAAATCGGTTTGAAAGTTGCATGATAACAATTTCTGTACTTTGTATACTTTAATTATTGTGTGCTGAGTCTGATTGTCATCTATTCCCCTGCTGTAGAACTGACTCCAGTGGAGTTACACAAGCATAAGTGAGATAAGAATCCAGTTCCCTCCAGCTAAACCCGTCTTTTTATATGAGTTTAAGGAACTTGTTTCACAGCCATAATAAGATGGAGAATTCATAATATCTTGGTGTGTATCTTAGGATTATTCTGAATGAGTAGAGAATGTTAACTATTGAATTTATATCTCTGCGTTGTTACAGGCGCATGTATTTCCTAATATCCTTGCAAGGATGTTACACCCTGGCCAAATTTACTAAAATGCTTGATAACCATTGTCAAATGCAGTACTTTCCCCCCCCCCCCCCCTCATCTAGCATATATTGCAGCTCAGTTACCTCTTTGCAGTCAGGAGCATGTTTATTTCAGCCAAATGAGTTATCTTTCCAAAGGAACCAGCTTTTGTGAATTCCTAAAATGGCCTGAGTTGTCTCTGAAGTATGATGGTAAATAAATTTATCCATAAACTGCTGTAGTTTAAGTAGTGTGTAACTTAAGAATGAGACTTGCTCTGGAGTGACATTAATTTGTAAGGTGTATTTGCTCAACAAAGACTCGTTTTGCTCTCTCTTACTGAGCAGAAATCCTGCCTCCGTATTTGTGTTTCATTAGCGATGTGTTCACAGTCAGATTTTCCTTTGAAAGGTTGATGTCTCTGATTTCTCCTTTCCCCTCCCCTATTTGTCATTTTTAATTGAATGTACTTTGTGTTGAAAGATAAAACTTAACAGGCTTCTAGGGTTTCCTTTGCTATCACCAGCTGCCAAGGGGAAAGGGCACCTGATGTACAGAATTATTTCTCTTTTATTTCCCTTCTCATCTATGAAGAATGAGAGCTAATCTCTAAAGCCATGTTCTGAAATTGTTATGATGGAAATAGATCTTACATGGAACAATGTCAGGCAAGTGATTTCATAGGGCACTGTTCCCCATTGCTTCAAGGAGCCAGTAGGGAACTGTGTGTTCCAATATTCTCAGGTCTGGTTTGTGTATGCAATACTTGAAAATGTTTAGATTTTCATTTGGTTTAGTTTTCCTTACTGAGTTTGATAATAAATTAAAAAAAAAAAAAGATAAAATGTAAATGTTTTTGTAATCTTCATATTCTTGCATAATGCAGAGCTATGGTAATAAACATGCTAGTACACAGAGCAGCAGCACTTGTTGGTGTTAACACTGGTGTTCAAATGAACAAACAGAAGCTGACATACAAGACTGCTGCTGCCTCTTTTGTTGCTGTAAATTTAATTTTCCAGCAATAAACAACATAATCAGATTATTTTTTAGCCCTATCTACTTGACACTGTTAGTGTTAATTATATGTCAGTGGAAAACTTGGAAAAGAACACTGCTGATTCTGTCCTCAAAAGCAACAGCTGAGCACTTTCCCTCTGAAAATCAAATCTTTGCAAATTCTTTCAGATTTTCTAGCAGGTTATATTCTACTTTGATTGTTCTTCTTTCAGTTTCTGTCAGCTTTTTTAGATGAGTGTTTAGTTTCATATGCATTTGCATTGTCTGCAACAACCTCTGCAATCTGGAGCTCTTTAAAAGAAGAAATCTGTTGAGGAAGATGTTTCTACTTGGTCTTTTTGGCCTGGCAGACACTGGGTTTGCAGTATTGAATTTGAATGATTTTCACTTTGACCAGGTGAAAATTATCTTCGAAATGAAGTTTGAAACTATGCTTTCATAATGGCTCAACCAAAGATGAGTTATACATTTAAGATGGTGAGCAACCAGCTTAAAGGAGAGTCACATTTCAGATAAATGTCAATGCTTTTTTGACAGCATTCTAGTATTTCTCTCTGAGCTATAACTATGGTCTCAGGTATTAAAAGTATGCTCAGAAGCCAGTTTTGCTCTGGTCTGGCTTATTATACAATCTCCCTTCCACTGCATATGGTGATGAAAGGAGTTCCTTCAGTTAACTTTGATGGAATTATGCCTATTTACACCTGCTTTTGTGAGTGAAAATATCACATCAATAACATAGTCGTGGCAGTTTCATAATAGACATGCACCATGCTGGGACCAGTGTGTAAAATGATAAACGAAGATGTTGTCAGCCTTGTTCTGGGATGCACAGGAAATAACTTGGGGAAAGTAAATACAGTCAGTGAAAAATGCTTCCTTTGATGGATGATAAGCTGACTTCTCAGGTCAAGGTCATTGGCAGTGGTGAGGAGGAGCAAGAGACTGAACCACAGACAAAAAACTGCACTTAAAGGGAGATTTAATCCAATATGTACCACACCTTGTACTTGCTCACTTGACCAGGGGCAGATGTTATGTCTGATTTTACGTTCAGCTGTGATATGACAGTTGCTACCCTCTTTTTAAAGCTGCAGTTTCATATCCTACTCATGTTTGAGAAGTATTTATATTTGCAGCATTTCCTGTGATGCAGTCTTAGAGAGAACATGGCTTGTCACTAAAAATACTGTCTTCAATCCGTGTAGCTCCAGCAGATACAAGGAGAATAATAATGATGCTTCTTAGAAAATAGATAGTCTATATCTTCCAAAGGAAGTTTTCTGTATTCTCAGCATTTTATTTGATAGAAGTAAATCTCTATCAGCTTGTCACTGTATCAGTAATATTGAATGAATTTTTGGTCCAGTTAGCACAGCATCTTTCAGCTCAGTGACTTCTGGTTCAGAGGGAAGTAAAGAAAAGTGAACATCAAGCACTTTGAATTTTTAAGGCACTTTTGTGATGCTAAGGTTAGATTAAGCGCCTCAAATATCAACACCAGAAAGCAAATAAATTGACCTGTAATTTTCTTCATTAATGCAATTGTATTTAGTACTGTGATCTTTATAATGTAATTACGCACTTTGGGAAGAAAGAGTCCTATTTGATATTAACTTCTGAGAGGAAGTTGTGACTTTTCATGTTTCTAGGCAGTGAAGAAAGAATAGTTTGGTTTTGCTTTTTGAATTTTTAACATCTATAATTTACTCCCTTCGCCCATTCGTTTCTTACAATATCTGTCATCCCCTTACCATCTCACCCCCCAGTTTGAAATTATTTTACTTGTACTTGCAGGACTATCTGACTGATCTGATTACAAATGACAGCATTACCTTCTTCAGAATCTCAAAGAAGATGTATCCTCACAGGCCTGTGCTGATGGTTATAAGCCATGCTGCTCCTCATGGCCCTGAAGATTCAGCCCCTCAGTACTCACATCTCTTTCCTAATGCCTCACAACACATGTAAGGAAAAATAAAACCCTTTCATTTCCAGGTTCAGGAGTATAGAAGTCCGGGGTACGTCTGGGAGAGCATTGTTTGCTTTGTAATATTCTTAGCATAAGTTTGTCACAAATATGTAAGAAGAGTTTTGCGATTTTATCTTTTTAACATCTTCAGGCTTGTACATGTATCGTGAAAACGGTGACCTTATCTAGAACTCAGCATTGTAGCTCACTGAGATAAATGGAAAGATTCATGTTGAATTTATCGGATGATGTTACAACCTATTTAGGAAGTAAAACACTGTTCTATTTGTGGGGGAGTGGTGGTGGTATCAAACTCTGATTCTTGGGCTGTCATCTCTTCAGGGAAAGAATCTATCTCCCTCTCCTTAGATATAAAGTATATTGTTTTATTGTAGTACCAAAAATCGCATACCATGCTGTACTTAGTACTTTTGTTTCATATATGGAAAGAAAGGAAATACAGGCCTCTAGCACCAAATAAGGCAATCTGTTTCTGAATGACGTCTTATGTGTCTATACATGACCCAGTACAATGTCTTGAACAGGTCCCAAAAGCTGTATCACCTGGTTCCTGAGTTAACATGTTCATAAGGTACATGAGGAGATGGTTCTTGTTTAAAAAAGCAAAGAGACATTTAACAGCTAGAGCTCTGTAATGCTCCATTACAAACATCTCTTCACATGCTGATAAAATGAATGGTTGTCCCAAATAGGCTTTAGCTCAACTGAGCACACTCCAGTATTTTTCTAATTACTGGTTTCATGCCTTCATTGATGTTCAGTATTTGTCATTTAGATCCTACATGCCCTTTTTTATTTCTAGTGTTTTAAAGGGGAATTCTGTTTTATTTAGGATTCATGAAGGAACTGGGAACTGTTGGAAATAATAATCCATTGGTAGCTGAAGGTGCTCAGGACTAGTCCAAAATCCAGTGAAAGCTATTTAAGCTTTTTAATTTTATTTAAAATAGAGTCTGAGAGAAAAAGCTTCTCTTGTTCTATTGTCCAGGTATTGCGTAACTTAAAATTACATATTTCATGTTTTTGTGCTGTGCCTGTGCCCCAAAGAGAATCTGTGTCCTAGATTTACAGCAGTGTAGGATTTTGTATTGTTTGCTGTCTTATGCTCATTTATTCTCTTTGAAAATGCCAGATAAGCAACTTCCCATAGTTTATACTCAGTATTGACCTCACTTGTATTAGAAGTTCCCTTGGAAGGCATTCATATTTCAGAGGTAATAATCATTTATCAAGCAGCATTCTGTAGCAGTTTAATTATGCTTGTTGTATGAAAAAGAGGAGAATTTGAGGAAGGCCAGCAATGAAAAATATAAACTATGTCTGGTTTTCTTTTGTTCATAGTTTAAATTTTATTTTTCACACTAACTAGGTTTTTCTTCCTTATCATAAAGTAGTTACACAAAACAGTTTTCAATTGTAGGTGGCTTTTCTTACAATCACAATTATACAGGAAGTGTCACTTCATGGAAACCAGTTTTGTTTGTAAAGAAAAAAATTAACTGCTCTCGTGAGACCTCACTTGGAGTATTGTGTACAGTTCTGGTGTCTTCAACATAAAAAGGTCATGGAACTGCTGGAACAAGTCCAGAGAAGGGCCACAAGGATGATCAGGGGACTGGAGCACCTCCCATAAGAAGGCAGGCTGAGAAAGATGGGGCTGTTCAGCCTGGAGAAGAGAAGGCTGCGTGGAGACCTTGTAGCAGCCTTCCAGTGTCTGAAGGGGGCTACCTGTAAGGATGCTGGGGAGGGACTCTTCATTAGAGACTGTAGGGATAGGACAAGGGATAACGGGTTCAAACTTACACAGGGGAAGTTTAGATTGAATATAAGGAAGAAATTCTTTACTGTAAGGTTGGTGAGGCACTGGAATGGGTTGCCCAAGAAAGTTGTGAATGCTTCATTCCTGGTGGTGTTCAAGGTCAGGTTGGACAGAGCCTTGGGTGACATGGTTTAGTGTGAGGTGTCCCTGCCAATGGCAGGGGGTTGGAACTGGATGATCTTAAGGTCCTTTCCAACCCGAACTATTCTGTGATTGTCTTAGTAGATTAAGGAGCTGTGGTTTTCTTTTGGATAAAAAAATAGGCTTTTATGTACATCTTATGTAAAAAACCTGCCAATCTTAGTCTGAAGAAATTTTTTTACATTAAATAATTACAGTAATAAACTGTAAGGGGTTTCATTGGCCTGGGTTTAGCATTAAATGTAAAAATGCAGAATGTGCATCATTCCCTCACTGTATGTACAAATTAGTTCTCTACTTTCCATTTTTTCCTTTGTTTCCATATTCCAGGGAATCCCTCAGTGGTAATGGGATGTAGGCAGCTCTCACTGTTTCATTGTCATGTGGATACAGTAGGGAAGGATGAGGTGGAGCCATCCTTATGAATTTCCCTAAAGCACTAAGCAATACCCTGACGAAAATTCTTGTCTAGTCCTAGCTCTTGTGGCAGCACTGACAAAGTTTGCAAGTGAATTCTTGAGCTGTATCTCCAAAGAAAAGGGAAGGTGACACTGCAATGGTAACACTGGTTGACATCCATAGTGCACTGTGTAGCCTTGCTAGTAATAGCTAGAAGTTAGTGGTGTGGATTTTAAGCGCAGACCAACAGTCAGTACTTTGTTTGGGAACTTAGGTATATACTTCTGTGCTAATTTATGCTGGTGCCTTCTTGCTTCTATTATTACATATACTCGCTGGTATGACCGTTGCAACCTCTACTGCAGTCTCTCTGTCTTGTTCTGTAGAGCTTTTCATGTACATCTACAGTTTTGTTTGAAAACCACTCGCATCAGCCAGCAATCACGTAACAAATCCATAGTCTATATGGTTGATTTTCCCTTTTTACTGGCTATGCTGGTAGCTGCCAAGAAAGCAACAGCTGTGCAGTTTAAGAGTGATCAGAAATATTATTTGTATAGAGGGTACGTTGTAGCACCCACATTTTCCAAGGTCAGATGCAGTCAGTCTATGACTTACCTTCTGAGTACATTTGAAGAGGTTGCCTTAACCAACTTCTAAGAATGTTGTATTTGAGTATTTTTCCCATAAGACAGACAAATCTGTTACACATAAGAGGGTTACATTTGTAGTAATCAAAGAAAATCATGGGCTTTCGTTGGATTAAATAGCGGGAGGTTATAAATCAGCCAGGAAATCACAAAGTAAGCTGAAAAGGAGTTTGCCAAGCATTTTTGATTCATTCTGAG
>JBCJKH010033146.1:0-10898 GCA_039877255.1 Loriculus beryllinus
CTTGCGCAGAATATTTATTTCACAGAATCACAGAATGGTTAGGGTTGGAAAGGAACTTAAAAGGTCATCTAGTTCCAGTCCCCCCTGCAACAGATCAGGTTTCTCAAAGCCCCTTCCAACCTGGTCTTTTCTTCTTTCTTTTGAAAAGGTAGAGCAGTCAGGTGTATTTTAACCAAAGCTGACAGGAATCTGCTTCTGGTAAGACAGTATTACTCACATAGGTAAAGATTTTTCATCCATTCACTTACAGACTTCACTTCACTTGACTGGATTTAAAAAAACAGCTGGTTATTTTTAACTACCGCCATTACATAGGGTGATTGCTGGTATGTATGGTTTGCTTCTAGATTGTTTTCTAATGTCCATTTCAAAAGCAGGGGTAGTGGGAGTCTCTGTGGAGCACTTCTTCCCTGGACAATCACCAATTCTTCCTTAGAGAAAAAAGCATTCAGATACTCCAAGCAGAAAAGGAGTGGGAAAGACAACACAAACAAGAGACAGCAAGAGAGCTCAGGGGGCTGAAAGTCTGCAGGTGAGCAAAGAGCAGCTGCACAGAGGAACAGAGAGAGGTTAACTAGGTTTCACCGTGGGGAGAAACTTGGCTAAAGTCTATGCAAAATTTCTGCTTAGCAGCTCATGAAGCTGTTAAGCTGACAGCCCACCAACCTGATTGCTTAAACCCATCTGCAAAGATGGTAATGAGTCACAGAACTGGTCCTTTTTTTATTTCTCTCTGGTCCAGCCTAATAGATTTTATTTTTACCTATGTAAAAAAAAATAAAAAAATAAAATTGTTAAAAACTCTAGTTTATATTCTAATGAAATACTTTGAAGAATTGCATTTAATTTGAAAATCTCTTTATCTCCCTTGAGGAGCTCACTTTAAGGCACAGATGAAGCCTTATCCACCTCAAAGTTCTGGCTGACTCAGGGACCTGTCACAACAAACTAGTATTGCTTTCACATTTACACACATTACTAGTCTTCTTATTCTTGTAATAGTGAAAAGAAAAATGTATATGAATGCAATAGTAAGATAGGTAGGTTAAATACAAAAAAGTAACACTTTCATTCTTGTGACTCTTCTGATTATTCTGAAATGCATAGACCAGACATGCTAGCCTGATTAAGTCTACATTATTTATACAGGTATTTCTGATACTACTCTTACAATTTCATCATAGAATCATAAAATGGTTATGGTTAGAAAGAACCTTAAGATCATATAGTTTCAAACCCCCTGCCATGGGTAAGGACACCTAACCCTAGACCATGTCAGCCAAGGCTCTGTCCAGCCTGGCCTTGAACACTGCCAGGGATGGAGCATTTACCACTTCTTTGGGCAACCTGTTCTAGTGCCTAAGCAGCCTCACAGTAAAGACAGGCTGTGTGTCCTTATTTTACGTTCTGTAATGTTCTTATTTCCACATAAGTTTTCTCAAAAGCTCGTTATCCATGCATGGAGGCCTCCTGGCCTTCTTATCCCACTTCCTTCTTGTCAGGTAGCAGCACTCCTGAGCTTGTAGTAGGTGATCCTTGAATATCAATTAATAGTCTTGGGACCCCCTGCCTCTAGGGCTATATCCCATGGAACCTTACTGAGCAGGTTCCTGAAAAGGTCAGTCTGCTCTCCTGAAGTCCAGGGCAGTGAGTTTGCTGCACGCTCTTCTCACTGCCCTGAGGATCTCAAATTCCACAATCTCATAATCACTACAGCCAAAGCTTCCCTGGAGCACCTCTTTCCTCACCAGCCCCTCCATGTTGGTGAGAACAAGGTCAAGCATGGCACCTCTCCTTATTGGCTCCTCTATCACTTGCAAGAGGAAGCTGTCTTCCACACAACTGAGAAACCTCCTGGATTGCTATCATCATGATAGTCTTGAATTGAAACCACAGATATTTGATTACATGGATCTTCCAGGTATAGCTTAGTTTTTTTCATCTTTAAAATGTATTTTAATCCTTAAAATGGTAGAGAAAATGTAGAATATCTGGAAAGAATACAGAAAGTTCTACTTATTTACAAAAATTTGATGGACTGAATTTTCAGTTTCTGCATGAAGTTTTCAGTATGTTAGAATTCTTTGACGATACTATGCAGTGTTAAGCTTCTGGGTTATGTAGGCATTTTGTTTGTAAGACTTCACTTGTATGAGTAAAGGAAAAGATGTGTATGAAAGTGTTTATTTTGATACGGAATACTGGAGAAAGTGTGACCCTTCAAATTGGTTAGTACATGAAATTCATTGTGTTTCCAAGCACTTCACTGATTCTGTTTTGCACATTTTGAAAAGAGAATCAGTAGTTACTATAATTCCATAAATGGAAGAAAAAGAAAAGGGTTAGTTTACCACAGGTACATAGAACAGAGAATATATTTTGAAAAAAAGATGGAAAGGTGGAAGAACTTTAATCAACTATATTTGTCAACATTCGCACTGCTGAAAACTTTAACAGAAGGTAAAGTTTTTCCTTGTACCACAGTAAGATGACTAAACCTCTGAGAGGAAGTTGAGACACTACATTTTGTATCATCTACTACTTACACGGTTTCACTTTCAGCAATGTGACATGAAGAACCTCACTCTTCCCTTGGCTTGTATTAAGGTTTTGACATCAGATTCCATCTGTGTATGCTACTAAGAGGAACAGAAAAAATGTATCTTGCAGAGGTCTAAGCTATTCAAAGGTAGGTGTTTAGCCCTGGTTTAAGTTCGTATTTCACATGAGTTGCAAGAATACAGGGAAAAATAAGTTGTTGAGCTGCAATCTTTATCCTTGTTGATGAAGTTTAGAAGTTTCTTGCCAGTGTAATTTAGCAGATTATCTAGTAACTATTTTCCTGAACTCCTCTTCAGTGGCCTTGCTGAGCTATTGCTCTCCTGCTCCTGTTGCGAGTCCTTGCTTGTCAGTCAAATTGCTACCATAGTCACTATTTATAGCTGGAAGAGTAATTGGTGCTTTGCATGAGGTATTGCATTAGCACAAATTATTGCTATCTAGTGGTGACATTCACCTTGGATATGCCACATCATGATGTCATTTGCTATCCAAGGTACATGCAGTTTGTCAGATGAAGTCAGTTAGCATCTGGTGAGCCCAGGAAGATAGAAATTTCCAAACCCTAATAAGCCAAACTAAACTCCAATCAAAATATAAACTGAAGTAAATTCAGTTTGTTTCCTGACAGTGAAAAGCTCCACTAATTCTTCATCTTTTACATCGTATTAATTGTCAAAAACATATTTCCCTTCAGCCTCTCCCTAGGCACTGTCAAGTATTATTCAAAACAAGCTTGGAGATCTTTCCCATTTTGGGTAACCCTTTATTTCCAGTTATATTTTATTTTACTGCTTCTGTACTTTAAAGTTGTTGAGTCAAGGAAATATCTTGAAGTCCTAAAAAAAAATAAATAAGTAAAATATAATTCATACTACTTCTAGATTTATATCTAGCTTTGTACCAATAACTAGCACTAACTGGTCTCCTTTCATGATTGCTTTAAAAGAAAGACTGAGAAGAATGGATTTGAAGACCAAAATGCCCTTTGGTAATTTGAGGCGATTTTTCCATTGTAAGAGCTGAGGTACACACAGGGTGAGTAATCTTAATATATGAATTGTACCTGTTGAATAAAATATATTTCCTACTGCAACTTTTAATATGATATGTTTTTAACTATGATATGATTATTCTAATTAATTTTATGTAGATTGATTCTGATCTCCTGGATGTACATTTCCTACTGAATCTGAAACTCAACAATCATAGAAATTATTTGGGTTTTTTTGTACTTTTGTTTGTTTTCTTGCTGAAGCAACACCATACAATTCTGTATTCCCTTAATGTACATCTTTTGCCACCTTTACAGATTTCTAAGGAACCTCAAATATTTAAACCCCTTTGCAATGGCAAGCTTTAAAGATTCTTGGTTGTCTCTTCAGTTTTCTCCTGCTGTTTTGTTTTACTACAGTAACTTTTTCTCTAGTTACATATATCTACGTAATTCTCCATTAGTATATTCAGTATGAAACCACTAATCCAAATTAAGGCTGAAAAAACGCTTCAAACAACAGATGAATACACAGTTCACTATTAGGACTCTTAGAAAGGATGAAAATATGATATCCCACTTTAAAAGAAGTACAAACTTGTTGAGCTAAAGAAATGTGTGAAGTACAACACAGCAATGAAACTGGATCCAAATGTTCCACCCAATGACTAGAAGCTTTCAAAGCTCTCCATGTGCAAAAGTTTTCAAAGAGAAAGCACAAGAGGAAAGCAAGGGAGAGCCAGAAGGCTCTGTGATGTTTAGTTTGCATTGGCGATGTGAAGTTTTCCTCCCTGGAGCTCTTTCACAGAGATCTGAGGTGTTTATGCATGGATTCATACCATTGGGCATTACTGTTCAGTTTGTACAGATTCTAAAACTTACATTTTTAGCTGTACAAATAATAAGGATTTAAGGACAGTGCCTTAGAAAGCATCTCAAGATGCACGTTAGCTCTGTTGCTATTACGATACGGCTCCAGAGCCTCAGTTCTCACAGAGCAAGTAGTTGAAGGATGATAATGACTTCGCTGCCTTGACTTCCTCTGAAGATTTTTTGACCACAAATGAATGCATGCCTCATCCAGAAGTCCAGGTGGGGGCTGCTATTCCAAACAAGGTGGGAAAATACCCTCAGCTATGAATCAACTTTGAAAACATATATTCTCCTTTTGACTATAAACCTGTTTATTCAGTTTCACAATGCGTTTGCTGTCCAAAGTTGTTAGAAATAGCACTGAGATTCTGTATTAGGCAGAGCTTTGAAATGAAAAAAGCTTTAGCTTTTGTTCAATTCAGAAAGCCACAGAACTTAAAGCTTTGGTTTTGGGGTGGTTTTTTTTTTAAAATATAATTTAATGGAACACAAAAATAATTACCTCTAACAAGATAATTCTGTGAAAAGAGAGCAGTTAAACCTCATCAGGGATTAAAAAAGAAAAAAAAAGAGAAGACTGTCTAGGACCCTGAAGGCATCAGTAGCTTTGATGGTTCCTGCTCAGCACCTGCAGCTCTCATTCTCCCCTCTCCTCCTCAGTCCAGCACACCACATCAGCCCCCAGAGCTATCAATTCCTGCCCCAGCAGCACTGCAGCAGGGCTGGCTTCCAGCTCCTCACAGCCCTGCCCTGCCTGGCTACAGATCACCCTCACTTAATCCTGTTCCCAGGCTGGTGCTCCATACACAGGCCTGAGCTACCCTGGTGTGTCTCAGTTGCCTTTCTCATGGCTGGGAGGGTGGGAAAGGCCCTGGCTGTCAGGCCCTGCTATCATCTAGCCAGAGTAGCCTCAGACACTGCCTGGCCCCACGGAGCCACCTGCATCCATGGCACCCTGACAGGTGGGAAGACAAGCATCAATGACTTACATATCACAGTCTTAAAAGCAGAATACCACTATTAAATATGTGGTAAGCTTTGGCATGCTATGTCTACAAAGTACTAAACATAAGAAAGAAGTGATAAACTGATTGGAAATGCAGTGCCCTGACACCATGAATGTACCTGTTCTCCAGGTATTTTTCCTTTTCTCCAATTTTGCTATTTAGTGCAGAAATTTTCATTGGCTTCCTGAGTTGCTATGAAGTCTGTGGCCCTTTCTAATTCACTAAGGAAATCCTTCTGCCGTTGTTAAGCACTGACTCTACGTCTGTGTTGGTTGAGCTTTCAGCTCCTTCTCCAGTTTCTGTCCCAGCTTGGTTCCACAAGCATTCCCGGGAGTGTACTTCAGCAGACGATACTCCATTCACCTCCAGTAACCCCCCTCCCCCCATAAATTCCCTTTTCCCTCAGCCCTTTAAGTCTGACCCATGGGGCTGCATCCCAGGCTGCATCATTCAATTTTCTCCCCAAGGCTCAGGCATACCCTTTAAAAATCCTGATCAGACTGTGCAGTCAAGTGATACAGTTTTACTGCAATGTGTTTGGCATGACAGATGTTTCACACTATCAGGTAAGATAATGTGACCTGCTTAGAAGCGGAAGTATTTTTACACTTCTAAGAAACTACTTTTCCTCTAAGAGTCTACTGTGCCTCTAAATCACTAGCCTATTTTTTCCAGGCCCCGTAGGTGTGAGTGTTGAGAATCCCCTAAAGCTTCTTCCAAGAACACAATTTCCAAGTAGCCTGGGATTTGACAAAGTGGGTGGTGAAACAGCCAAAACTGCTGAAAATATACAGCATATTCTTGAATGTAATCCACTTCTGTAACTGCCCTAATAGATGAAAACACCCATGTTCTGTAGAGCATGTACACCTGAAGCAATGTAGGATTTCTCATCCTAATTCTTATTTCTATCTAATTATTGAAAGAACTGTTTTGTTATGCTATTTACTGTCATCCTATTCCTAACTGAGATCTGGAAAGAATCCTGTACCACTCACCCTCCTCCCCATGCCCCAGAGCAAAGCACCTGTGAAGTAGCTACAAGTGAGGGAGACTAAAATGAGGAAAAATAAGTACACTAGGGAAATGCTTAGCTTCAGTAAGAAAAAGTTTGTGTTTACATTTGTAACTGATTTATTTCTCAGTTTTCTGTGAGCTCCTACATCTGTAGTGCCAGCTTTCCTGCAAGGCAAAGACTTAGACAACTTGTTTTCTTCAGGTGGAAAGCTTCAGCAACAATTAATTCTTATTTTAATTCCATCTTCCTTCTCTGCTTTCACTCCTTATTTTTCAAGGTCTTAAAACTTCTCATCTATGGTCTGGACTCAGCATGTACCTAAACCTTTTTATTACAGATTACACTGATCTTGAAAAAAAGCCCTGAAATTTGTATGTTGTGACCCTAGCTAAAAACTATGACAAACCAGGTCAGTTTTATAAATGGGTGAAATTCAGGTTCCCTGTCTGAGGTAAAAGTAAATATTTAAAGTGAAATATTTATTACTGACTGATAATCACAGATTCCTATTTAATATTTTGAAGAGTGATGTCATAGGAGCCATACTGTGTAATATGTTTACACATATGATTACAAGACTCCATAATTCTGAACATTTGAATGAATCTATATATCCCAAAATTGAATCTCATGAAATAGCCATTATTACACAAAGAAAACCACATTTTAATGGTTCAAATACACTGATAAAATACTAGAGATTGGATGTAGTTATATTAATGGTATGGACATCCCAGGCTAAATCCATTGGTAAGCTCTATGAAAATTGTTTAGCACACAGTAATGCAGATGGTGCTCAAAAGCAAACCAGCTAGCTGGCAACTCTTTCCTCTGTGCAGGAAAAGATGGGACAGTAGGAAGTGAAGCCAGAACTTCCCATATCCATGAGTTTTTCAGGCAGTCCTATCCATTATTTCCCCTTCTTAGATTTGGGGCCATCTTTTCTCTGGACCTGCCCATAGAATAAAATACACATAATTTTGGTTATTGTGTTAGTCACACATTTTTTGAAGTTTCTTTTACTGTGAATATTAAAAATATAAATTCTCTTGGTTGAGAGAAAAAATGAAATAGATATTTGAAGATGTTATTTGAATTGTTTTTCAATTACTATTACTCAATCAGACGTACAAGAAGCTGAAAATTATATTGGCAAGATGAGCTTTCACTGTCGATCTATAAAGCTGAGTGAGGAAGGCAAAAGTAATCAGAAAAAAAACATGCACAAAATTGAAGTGACAATCTGATATTGTTCAAAAAATCATTATATTTTATACAGATCATTTGATGAGATACAGGCCAAATTCAGCCTTGGAGTAAACAGACAAAATGCACAGACATTGGAGAAGTAACAACAGATTCTTATATTTCCTTCTTATTTTACAGCAAGAAATAGGATGTGCAATGCAGGTACAGCTCTCTACAAAAGGTATGAAAAACAAGAAAGTGATTTTGTCTCTGATAAAGACTCAAGAAAACATGAAACTAACTGAATACGCAGCTAACCAAGCAGAATTTATTTTCTTACCTTATGTTTATTTTTCTGCCTGTTGCTATTAGCATATTTTTATCTGTCAGAAGATGTTGCATTTAAACCCTAGGAGATCATTACATTTATGGGGATATTTTTTAGGACAGTTTTCAGGGGAAGAAAAAAAGTAATCTCAAACCTCACTCAGTAAAATAATAAACTACAGAACTGCACAATGTTTCATTTGTTCTGGTAGGAATATGTTATATATATGACAGAGCTTGAGGAATCTGTAACTATGTGCAGCATTCTGTACATAAACTTATTTTGTGCATAATGAGTATGCTAATTTCTATTTAAACCTCAGAATTATTAAGAAAGCCTCTTTCTCAGTACTTTCAAGTTTATGCAAAAAATCAAGTTTTGTTCTTGAATTATTTGGGGAAGACCTCTACAGACAAAGTTTTACTACATATGATTATAATTTAAATCAACCACATTGAAAACTACTATTTTTACGTTGAAAAATTGCTTAGTTTTTGAAAAAACTGATTGAAAAATATCATCTTCTCTATTACTTCTGGCTTTCTTTTAAGAACTCCAAAATAGTGCATTTGCAGGAATTTCTCTTTCTATTTAATGTCCAGACCTAGTGATACTATTGTTATGAGACACCAGATGCAGTTTCCAATTCTCATATTTGAAATATTTCAGCTTTTACATATTATAATTAAACCATTATAATTCATGGTAAAACTGGTTAGAGCATGGAGAAAGTATCAGAAGGGAATGAAATTGCACTCAGGAAGCATGACCTTAACCGAGATAAAATTGTACTGAAAATTTATATAATGAATTTGTTAGCCAGTTTTTTAATTACCATAAATCAGTATTATTTCATTAATTTCAGTGGAGCATTTCCGAATTCAGTAATGCTTTACCATCAAGTGAGGATCGGTTTGTCTGAAGCACTTGTGTTTTATCTGTTATCATAGTAACTCATAAGATGTTACAGATTTTTCTATTGAACATGATGAGTGGTAAAATAGTACCCCTTCTTTGTCATCAAGACATATATCTGAAAGCTCAAGCAGTCAGTTAACAGCATTCTTTAAAGTATGCAAGTGCCTTAATATCTTTAAATGTGTGGCCTAAAATTGTAGAGCACACCTACATGAGACATCTTTGACAGAGAATACTGGAAATACCTACAGAACTAGGAAAGTGCTAAAGAAAAGACTAAATTTTGAGCATGCTCTGTTTTATTTCAGTATATTAAAATTTGTAGCTCTTGTATAAAATAACTTAAAAAAAATCCTGTTGCATTTCTATGCATATAAATAATAATTGAACACACATGCACAGGTAAATGCGAAACATTCTTCACATATCTGTAAGATTCCAATATTGAGGGACTTCTGTTGCAAATATTATATCATGCTTTCTAAAAGACACCTGAAATTAACAGAACGTTATTTTTGATAATGAAACTATCATCCATAGACAGCAACCCTTCAAACAGTGTTTTCATCCTGCTGGTGCTTTGCTTTGGTAAGAAAGGTAACTGGAATGCATCTAAGGTTTGAGTTAAAGGGGCCAGTAATTTGATATGAACACATGTAAAGCCTTCCCTGAAAACACAACAATCTAGACAAAAACAGTCTTCTACAATTATCAGTGATCCATGTCAGTGTCCTGTGGGGACTGTCAGCAACTTCCAAACTAGCAACTACATATCACAAAGTTTCAAATGGAATTTTCAGAAATACATTTTTCTTTCATTATCACCATGTGTTTCATATGCTACACTTATATCCCATTTTGTACCAAAAGTTCAACTCCTTCGAGTTGATATCTGATATTTTAATTTCAGGATGCTATCTGAGCTCTCTTCAGCCTGAAAATTATCAGTAACTTTTAATTATTGTTTATACTGTGATGACTTCTGAAATATAGCAGTTGATTTAACATATATTTTGTGAATATTTCACGGTTTGTTTGGCTGCTGTACAGACTAGATGTAATCATAGGCATCCATAAGTAGCGAACCATATATATACATATATACACACACTAGAATGGCTACCTCTGTATGGAAAGGTTTCTACATAGGTCTGAAAAGGAAAGCCTAGCTAGTACCACTTTATTTTTAAGAGAATTACAACACCTGCCAGCCCCAAGTACAACAATCTGGAACAATCATTTCTATAATGACAAAAATGGGGAATAGAGCAATGTTGGATACTGTGCTTAACTAATCATTCAAGCACAAGGTGCCATAAAACATAGGTTCATAGACTTATTACATGGTTTCCTGCACTGTTTTTCAGTGACAGTCAAGTAGTTCTGTACATGAGTAAGAAAGAAGAAGCAATTCAAACCATATCCGCTCTGGTACATAGGGGAAATTTTGTAACTGTGGTCATCCCTCTGCTGTAGAAATGGAAAGTCTCATGAGAAGGCTGTTGCATATGGTTTTTTGTCTGCCAAAACTACACAATATTGGAAGTTAAAATAGGAAGGCAAAACACACTTCTTATTAAGTAGGGCTGATAATAACATGATGTTATAATGTGGACATGATGTGATAATGTGGACATTTTGCAATCTATTTTCAGGCTGAACTGAGATTTGTGTGGAGCTCAAAACTAAAATGAGGAAAGAATCTACTCAGAAACACTAAAACATTTATAAATGTACTTCAGTACTGCACAATGCAGTTAGGTATCAACACCATTTTAGCTAGCATTATGAAAAGGTTACAGAGACGTAGGAAGGATGACATTACAGAATCATAGAATCATGGAATCTTTAGGGTTGGAAAGGACCTTAAGATCATCTAGTTACAACCCCCCTGCCATAAGCAAGGACACTCCACACTAAACCATGCCTCCCAAGCCTTCGTCCAACCTGGCCTTGAGCACTGCCAGGGATGGAGCACTCACAACTTCCTTGGGCAACCCATTCCAGTGCCTC
>JBCJKH010033147.1:0-12969 GCA_039877255.1 Loriculus beryllinus
ATGCAACTCCCATGGGTTGAGATAAGAACAGTTCAGTAACCAAGGTATAACACAAACCACTGCTGCTACCACCAATAATAGTAATGATAAGAGAAATAACAAGGCAAGAGAATACAATACCACCTGTTGATACCCAGCCTGACTGAGCAGTGAACCAGCCCTTCCGGGTGACTCTCAGTTACATCCCGGACATGACGTGCTGTGGTATGGAATACCTCTTTGGTCAGTTTGGGTCAGGCGTCCTGTCTCTGCTTCCTCCCAGCTGCCCCTCCTCCCTGGTGGAACATGAGACTCAGAAAGTCCTTGGTCAGAGTAAACATTACTCAGTGACAACTAAGTCACCAAAAAACATTGGTGTTATCAGCTCTGTTCCCAGGCCGAAAGTCAAAACACAGCACTGCATCAGCTACTAAGAAGGAGAAAAATTGACCGCTACTGCTGAACCCAGAACACAATAAAAGTACGCTCTGAGGTAAGGACGTAAGATTTGGCTGGAAGCTGCCATTCCCAGAGCAGAACTGTAGAGAAAGCAGCCAGTGCACAGTCTCTGCTGTAACATGCAGAGAGATTTGTTTCCTTTCTCTTCGTGTGTTCCCTTTCATTACACAAAACTTAAATCTTTTGCTTTTCAGCATTGCTCTAACATGTAGAATGAAAGGGATGCTTGCAGGCAGAATCTAGCCTGTAGGTTTGATCTCACCTCCCAGAAGAGTGTATACAGAGCCAACACAGCATATACCAAAGTAATCCTTTCCTTTTTCTCAGGGAAGACACATGGCTGAAGAGGAAGCATGTGCTGCCTGGCTTTCTTTTCCCATTCAACCAGTATTTTCTCCAGTATGCCAAATACTGCTCATGCCTGTACTAGAAATGGGAAAGGAAGAGGAAAAATCAAGATACTGATGAATAGGAAGGTAGAGATAGCAGATATCTGAACTTGTATTTCTGACCTTGTCAGTCTTTATCTATGGGTGGTTTATCTAAGCTATAAATTAGTCATGCCATGGGTGCAGAAACTCCAGAGCAGACCCATGCATTACTAATCCAATTTAGCATGATTTATTAAATCAGGTTTTGCACTATGTGAGTGAGCTATGATACTTCTGAGGCCACACAACCACTTTCCAATGTTGCCCGGGCTAATAAACCCCAATAAGATTATTCTGATTCTGTGTAGGGGCAAAATGATAGAATCATAGGATTGGAAAGGACCTTAAGATCATCTAGTTACAACACAATTGCCATAGGCAGGGACACCTTGCCCTAGACCATGTCACCCAAGGCTCTGTCTAACCTGGCCTTGAACGCTGTCAGGGATGGAGCATTTACCACTTCTTTGGGCATTCTGTTACAGTGCCTCACCACCCTCACAGTAAAGAATTTCTTCCATATATTTAACCTGAACTTTCCCTGTTGAAGTTTAAACCCGTTACCCCTTGTCCTGTCACTACAGTCCCTCATGAGGAGTCCCTTCCCAGCATCCTTGTAGGCCCCCTTCGGATATTGGAAGGCTGCTATGAGGTCTCCATGCAGCCTTCTCTTCTCCAGGCTGAACAGCCCCAACTTTCTCAACCTGTCTTCATATGAGAGATGCTTCAGCCCCTTTGTCATCCTTGTGGCCCTCCTCTGGACTTGTTCCAACAACTCCATGTTGTTTTCATCTTGAGGGCACCAGAACTGCACACAATACTCCAAAGGAGGTCCCATGAATGCGGAGTAGAGGGGTAGGATCACCTCCATCAAGGTGAAGGTCTCTGCTCTGCAGTCCTGGCATACTGTAGTCCAGAGGGTTTACTAATTGCTTGTACACTGCAATGTTTTCTTTGAGGCTGGGGTTTCCTAACACAGCAACTCTGTTTGAAGGGCTTTTCCTACAAGATCAAGAGGTACCACAAAAACATGATGCAAAGTACTGATCAAACTTGCTAGTGAATAAACTCATCTTTTTAGTACCAATTTGTTGAGTACATTGCACTGGCTTATCTTTCTATCAGTTAGGTTTATGTGGCTCAGGCATTGGACATCCTGTGGTTGCTACCTTGGAAGCATAAATTAATAAATTGTGAATAATGTGCTTCAGTTCATGTGCTGGAAGAAATATAATATGTCCACATTTTATCTACACGAAATGTTTGCATCTGGATCAGCTGAGAGGGCTCAAAGCTGGTATTATCATTGTGGACCCATGGCCAGGCACAGCAGCAGATTGGAAGGGAGTGGAGGAGCAGCAGCTGGCTCCAGTTTCAGGCAGACAACGTGGTCAGTGTCTCAGTGCTGTTCACTCTGCTGGCCCTCTGCCTCAGTAAGGGCTCTTACATTAGCTGTGGAAATTTCAGCCTTGCAGTCATACTCTGACACCCTGGTGAAAGAATAACTGTCACCACAGCATAATAAGGATAGCTGCTTCTGTATTACATGGTAGTTCTCCCCTAATTAAAACCCAGTACCCAGTTTTTAGATCCTTCATAGAACAGTAACAGTCCTCAATAGCAGAGACGTTGTTATGAAGGTGGGAAGCAGACTCCAGAGATATAAAGTTGTTTATATCAAAGAATACTTCCCTCACGATCTTCTTGCTGGATCAGAAACGCAATTCAAAATCTTCCAAAAGCCTTTGATTGCTTTCTTTGCACATCCTCTGAAAGCATGTTGGATGAGGGTGGTTTACACTCCTGATGCAGTTGCTGTAACGCACATAAATTCTGCTTTATGATAACACGGTAGCATTAGTCAGCGCTGCATGATATTAGAAGGTGGGTGGCAAGAACACCCAGAGTTCATGCACTGTTTCTGTACAGCTGATAGAGTACTGCGGTGATGGCAGCACTGGATTTTCTTTCTGTTGGCTTAAAATTTATTTCACATCTGGTTTGCTTTCTGCTTTAACCAGATGATGATATCACAGATTTGATTGCTATCTTATGAACCTGATATCACCATAGCTGCCAGCAATGAAACAACTCTCTCACATGAAACAAAATGCCAGGTCAACTTGTATGATACAATTCGTGATAGTAATATGAACCTTATTGACAAATAACAAAAGAGAATAAAACAGTGTGAGTGGGATATCTAATTTCTGAGTGACAAGGAATTGTTTCCAAAGGTCAAGCAACCATGTTTCTAAAGTGCTTATCTTTATCAGTAACCTTTACTGTCATGACTCAAAATGCAATTTTTGTCAAAGTTTCACAGAGCAGAACCCTCATTCACATGTCTTGCCTAAGGAAGGGTAAAATCAGTTGAGATTAGACGTTCATATTATACTTGCCTATATAATCTTGTATTTAATTGTGCAGCTTTCTGCAACTTTCTATTATTGTGCGATTTTAAATCAGGTCTTTTTAGTCTCCAAAAAGCAAGCGTAAGTCTTCCAGCCAACCCTTCACAACACAGAATTCCTAGTCTAATGAAATACCACTGACACTGATACTGTTACCTCCTTCCACCCAAGAGGTGAGATCTGCATTTGTTCTTCAGGTGTAGATGTTTTTCTTCATCAGTCTATTGATCTGTAACAGTGGTTCTTAAGGAGCCCATGGTGGTTTGCTCATCTCACTAAGATACATTTCAGAATAGCTATGTCTTTCAGTTCTATGGCCAATTAGTGTTAGGGTCTGCAGGAAAACTTGGATGGCTCCAGGTAGGCCCTAGGGCACCATATTCCCTTTTCAGCTGGTTAAGGTAATACAGAGGGCTCTTCCCTTATTAACCTACTCCTCCTGAAAAGAGGGCACAGCAGGGAGCAATCACAAGGTGAAAGGGGTTGATGTTTTGGCAGTTACCCTTTTTACTTTGGAATAGCCCTGGAAATAGGCCCAAATTAGCATAGGTAGGACTAATTCTGCCTCCTATGTAGCACAGGCTTTCTTACTGAATATGGTAGGAACTGAATGCAATCCCAGGGAAAGGTTTTGTTGGTTTGTTGTTGGTTTTGGTTTTTTTAATTTTTTTTTTTTTTGTGTGTGTGTGTTTTGTGTTTTTTTTTTTTTGTTTTGTTTTGTTTTGTTTGTTTGTTTTTTGTTTTGTTTTGTTTTGCTTTGCTTTGCTTTGCTTTGTTTTTGCCTCTTTTTTTTTTTTTTTTCCCCAGAAACTCCACCATTTTCTTTGGCCAAAGCAAGCAAGTCTGACATGACCAAGGGACTTCACAGAACACAGCTTTTGCTGGAAAATCTCAATGCACAACTATGAAGTTCATAGCTGGCTTTCAAATAGCCCCAGTCAGGCCATTTCTATGGGGTAGGTATGTGTCACGAGGCAGTACCACACTGGTTGAAGCTGGGACGCAAGGCTGTTTCTTCAGCTGTCTGCATCACGAGAGTTGTTGCACAGTGCTGTGGATCTACAAAACCTGTCACTGGGAGGGATGAGCAACCAAGACAGCCAGCTCAGAAACCTGCTGTCAAGGAGAAACCCTTGTAGAACTTGCCTATCAACAAAGTGTCTCTGCTCCATAAGCCCTTCTCTTCCTGGTGCCCTGCAGTCAGTGATACTCAGGGAAGAGCAAACAGCTTCAGTTCCTTCATCCTCTTGCATGCTGGAGTTTCTGATCCATGCTTTGCTCTTTCCTATTGCTGGCAGGCAGTGCAGTTTTGTTTTTCTGAAGCTGTAAGAAAGGAGTTGATTCAGCAACAAACATAGCCTGTGCTAATTTGGTTTTTCAGTGGCTGTGATCAATGGGTATTACACATGGCATACCTCCAGGATTATTCAAATCTGGTATAAATCTAATTTGCTGCTGAAAGCGGTGGTCTCATCCTGCGGGTGCAGTCTTTCACTCCCACAGCCCTCCCTAGTACTGTTACTAGCGCTTATGTGGGCCTGTGGCGAGCTGGATCAAAGAGGACATCTCACTGCAAACTAAACTCTCTCACTCACTCCTTTGACCATAAAAAATTCCATACTGATATAAGCAAGTGCTACCTCGGAAGTGCTTGATATATCTCTGCTAGGAGATTTCCTCCCATAAATAGCTCAGGATACCAAAGGAGGAAATTAAAGTGGAAGGAAGCACCTTCTTCTTGCTCTCCAGCGATTGTGTTATAGTTGGGCTTAGTCTCTCTCTAAATGACAAAATGGGATAAGACAGATCAAAACTAACCTGGAATAACTCAGAACAGTTGTGAATTCACAACACCTCTGAGTACAGGCCATGAAAGTTGCACCTGCTTAGTCCATGCTGTATTATTTTGTTTCATGTAGTGCTTCAATGTTCCTCACTATTTGAGAAAAGTATACCTAAAATGCCAGGGAGCCTGACTCAAAGTGTGTTCAATAAATCCCCAGAACAGTTTGTGAAAAAGACGGTGTAGTTCAAGTAGCACCACACATGTTTAAAATTGCAACAGACACTTTGAAACCATGTGTTGTGTAATGATCAGTGTGCTAAATCATGTGTCAAAGCTGAGGGATCTGGTTTCTCTGAAAAGTGCAAATGCTTTTTGATGCTGAATAGAAGCTGTGTTTAGAAGAAATGATCAGAAAGCACAAGTCAGTTTATGAGAGCATTAGTGCTTCAGATGTGGTTTATCTACTTAGCAGCAAACCCAGCCTGCAGCAAACATATTTTGGACATGCAAAATGAATCTTTCTATCTGCACACAAACCCCACATAAGTTTGCCTCGGTAGTAAAAATAACCAGTGATTAAATTGCTGCAGCAGTGAAGTTAGTAAAAAGCGATATGTCAGAGAGAGCACATTGTTTAATGGTAGGTGCCCTTCTGTTGAAGTCTTAATGCCACTTCTTGGCCCAATCTGAAATGCATTAGTCATTTCAGTGATTTGAACCTCATCCAAGACTTTCTCAGAACTGTTCCTAATAATCTGTCTGCACTGTCTTGCACTTTGAGTTGCCCCAGCATGTCCCTGCAAATCTGTTGCACCTGACATTCTTGGTGTCCATAAGCTCAACCACTGGTTTCATCTGGCAGTTCACTGAGAACCTGCCTGTATTATGAGGAGCTGGATCAATTCCTTACCACTTCCCCAAAGATGAAGTCCATTTTCATTCTGAAAAATGAGAGCTACTGAAACTCAGCTAGAAGCAGAAAGACAAGAAAGGCTGGAGCAGTCATTAGCAGCTTTGGGATCAGAAGGAAGTAAGCAGCTTTCAGTCAAGACGACTGTGAACTGTGGTTCTTTGACCTCTGTAAGGATAAGAAGGAAGACCAAACTGGAGAGGACAACAGAGAAAAGCCAGCCACACAGCAACACAGAGACTGTTATCTGTACTTTTACTGTGGGACCATTAACTGGTCCAGCTTTTGCCTAGTACTGAAAAATTACTTATTCAAGTGCAAAATATTCCATGAGCTAAAGTGAGATTTTTCACAAAAAGCTTTTGTTGAGGGCAGGACCTCCATTTTCTCTATTTCGTTTTTGGTCCCTAGCAGATGTGACTCAGGATAGCCTCTAAATTAAGAAAACATAATAGTTTCAAATATGTAAAAAGTGGTTCACAGTATCAAATGGAGCGCAATGCAGGTATTAGTGATAGAAAACCCGCAGTCCTTGCAAGTGAAATTGCAGGATATACAATCTTGGGTCCATATGGGGTTCTTCATCTCATTTAAGTTTTCAGAGGAACTTTGGCTTGGAAGCCCAGTGTGTAACTTCAATCTACTGGTTTACCGGAGATGGTTTTAAGCCCCAAGGACTTGCAAAGTGCATGGCTCCCACAGAAGCCTGCAATGGAACCTCACTTACCATCCTGTTCCTATTAGCCCAAATTTCAATCCCTGCCTGCACAGTGGTGTAGGGCAATTTCCTTTGTAGCAGAAATTTCAAGGCAGTGTAGTAGAGAATAAACTTTTAGTGTTTTCTTATAATACACAAATTTCCTCAGTCTTCAATGTAATTTGTACAATGTACAAAGCTTTAAAGATGTCCACAAACACAGGCAAATATACTCCTATCAAGGTACTCCTTAGCAAAGTTCATTTCTTCCCGTGGCACTTCAGCCTCAAAATACATTATCACTATAGATAAATGAGAGATTATTAACCTACAGTGTCTCTTTTCTCTTCCCTTACAACATCCAGTTCAACAACACAGATGAAAGCTCTGATATTTGATTTGCTTGAGGATTTCAGGAATTTTTGAAATCTAACAGTACCAATACCACAGCAATAGCTCACCTTTTATTACAATCCCCGGCAGCAGTAAACTGCTGTAAACCACAAACCTTGGGCCATTTAAAGGCCAGTTCATAGGGAGATGTTTAATAACAATCTATTTTTGACTTGATGGGGTCTTTCTGGTGTGTGTGTCCTCATCTGGTTTGGAGCTTGTTCTTCATGCAGCTTCTTGAAGGTTACCTCAGAAAGCATGTTGATGCAGTCCTGGCACTCTGTTCCAGCATGAAGAAATGCTGTAGTTATTAAAACCTGCTGTATCCACTTGTGATCTGTGTGATCTTCTTAACAAAGCCAAGCTGCCCACCTCAGATGCCAGGTTGCTCTACTGTACACCTCACATCCCAAAATCTGCTCTGGGGCTACAGAATGAAATCTGGATAAATGTCAACAGCTAGAATAAGTCTGTAGAGTCTGTCTTGCCATCTGTTAGAATAAAAATCCTAGGTAGAAATATGGAGCATAAAAACAGGAAGGAAATGTTACTGAGTTGGTGGGCTGTGAGCACTTCAGCGTAAGCATCTGGAAAGTAACAGCGTCTCTCCTCACACATAATGAAACCAATTCAGAGTAGTGCCACTTCATGCAGTGCTGTGAGTCACAGGATACATCCTTATGAGTCCTAGCACCTCATACAAGAGTTGTGGACATCTGGATGCAGTAACGAGAGGATGGCTTTCTGCTGTAGCTGTTCACATCCACAATCAGCTAACCCAAATGCCAGGGAGCATCTGAATTAAATTCACCAGAGTAGCATATTCTGAAACACTCTGTGAAGACACGAGACTCTTAAGACTTACTCTTCACACTTGAAAAGCGTATGACATGACCTTTGTTAATCAATAGGACACACATGGTCTAAGTCAGTGTTTAGGATGAAGATCTGGATTCAGGGACCAAAACAAAGTCAGTAGCCAAAGGCCAAAATGAAGGTCAGGGGCAGGACTAGCAGCAACAGGCTCCAGTTGTCAGCCAGCCCAGGAGCAACTACAAGTTCTGGCTGCTCTCTCCAGCCAGTAACCCAGGGTTACTTTGGAGTGACCCAAAGCGGTTTCTTATTCAGTCCCTCCTGCCAGGCCTCACTGGCAGGGAGGTCTGGTCCAAACCTAGGACCCAGAAACATGCACTTGGTTTTTATTTGAGAAAATAAACAGAGCTAGAGTTTCAAACTGTGGGTGTTAAATGCCCATGAAGAACATGCACGGTACAGGTCATTCTCTCTCTTTGGCTTGAAATATTCCACATGAAAATCTGTCAGACCATATCTAAGCAACAAACACATTTGTCCTGCTGTGGGATCTATTTTGAGACAATACTTAACCAAAAAAGGTCTCAGCCTGAGGAAAACATCTTTCCCAGTTACTAGTAACTTGCAGATGCAATTTTCAAACATGCTTAACATTGGACAAAGTCTGCTGCTAACCTGAATGTCTAAATTCATGGGCATCAACAGAAGCCAATTAAGAGCAGACAGAAAACACTTTTGACAGCCTCCCACACATAATTCTCTGGTTGGAAACAATGTAGGAAGATTAATATCCAGTGAAGTTAATATGAAGAAATAAAGCGATCATCCTTTCAGCTTCTTGCACTTGTGTAATTCTCTTCTTGCAAATAGCAATCTTGTCAAATGTCATGACGGTTTTGTAATTTTGTTTTTTTTTTTTTAAGTGACAGGATACTTTAACAGCCATTACTAATATCTCTTGGTATGCAAAGTATGACCATGATACAATGAAGGAAAACTTCAGAATTCAGAGAGGAAACTGATTAAATTCAAACTTCAAAAATCTTTTCCATTTGTGTATAGATTTGTTTGAATAGATTTTTTTTTAGAGGAGACCTGCAGATTGTGGACAGCATTATGTTGCACATGAGTGAAAATTGAGTGATGACATCAACTGCATCATAATGAAACTTCTTTGGGAAACTAAAGTAAATTGATTGACTTTAACTGGAATCATTCCAGATTTGTGGTAATATATCTGAAAACAAAACTCAATATTCATCTTTTCTTTAATCAGTGGAGTAGCTCCCACTCTTATAGGAAGTCTCACTGAAGCTGATGAAATATTTATTTGTCACCTATAGTACAACTGATTTATTAGGTTTACACAAATTACAGATGCCATTGAGGCTTGTCATGTGTTGCCTAAACACAAGTTTTAGTAAAGCTTTAAAAAATTCTTGCACTTTTTGCCACACTGGCAAAATAAACATCACATTTTTGAAAAATTGCGTTTCATGAGAAATTGAAAAATATCTTTGTTGCAATTCTAAATTAAAGCTAATAAGAGAATAAATACATTCTTATAAGGTATAAATGCCATTTTTTTTCAGCTTTGTTCATTAAAGCACAAATAAGATTAATTTAGAATAGGTGGTTAGAAGTCTGCCAGCAGGTTGAGTGGCTCTGGAAATCCCCAAGAGAATGGGATTGAAAATAACAACACAAAACCCAGCTTCTTCTGCAAATTTTTAAGAATCCCTTAAATGTGTAGTTAGAACACTATATTTCCTCAAGACAGTTATATGAACAACAACTTTGATGGCAAAGGCAGTATATGCATACTTTCCTTTACCCACACTCATTACCTCACTACTCTTTCTTATCCTGCACTGCAACTCATTACTCTTTCAGGTCGGCTAGAGAAAACTGCTTGTGTGCTCACACTATAAACTAAGCTACTGTGAGGTTATAACAACTAAAAAAAAAAATAAATACTCTTAACAAAGAAAGAAAGAAAGAAAGTTGTCACAGACATGTGGTTGCTCTCTTCCACAGCATGCTTGTTAAAGATGACACTCAGAATTCCAGATAAAGCTCCAGTTTTTCCATTTAATTTCATTTTGTTTTGTTTTGTTTCGTTTGTTTCATTTTTCTTCTTTCCTTTCCTCCTCTTTTTGCTAAACAAAATCAAGAGCTTAAACAGGCCCTCATATGATGCTGAGATTGAGACAGAATCATATGATAAGAGCATAGTTATTATTCATTGGGGTTCCTGACTCCTCTGCTGCAGAATATGACAAGTTTGTAGTGAACAAGACAGGGGATTGCAAAGAAGGGACAGATTCATAAAACAGGAAGCCAAATGCTTTCCCAAATAACATTGATTCTATCAAAGTGTACTTTCTTTTACAGAGATTTGCAAAACTTAACCATATCATAATTCATTGCATATGAGGATGGCATATTAGACATATACATTCTTTTGGAGCTTCTCATGGGTATAAAGTCCAAACACTACTATGTAGAAGAGGGAAATCTAAGCCTTTCATACATATCTTTCCATATTTTTTCTGTTTTTTTGGGGGGAGTATAGTGAGATCTTATTTCCTGGAAGCTTTTTTCCATGTCTATAGTTTGGAAGTATTCAGAAAGCCACAGTCTAGCTGACAAATACACTATACATTTCCAATGCATTCTCTTCCATTTGGCTCTAAACCCACCATAGCAGCTTTATTTCTGTTCAGTAGTGTGAGCCTAGTTCCCTCTAGCAAATATGATTCCAGTAAGCACAGGCAAGCTTTGCTGTCTTGTTTGGCTGATCTTCTAGGCAATTTGCTAGCATACTGTAATATTGATAGCAATGGAAAAACTTACATTTTCATTTAAGTATCAGTACATTTTTCAGCATCCAAATATAAACATGAGATTTATTTATACTTTGTGTTAATGCAATTTAATTTATTAGTCTCTATTTTCTTGACTTATTTATGTAAACTATCATTCTTCAGCTCTTCTCTCTTGCTAGAAAGCAGTCTGGTATATGGCAGAAAGCTTCCCTGGCACTTCTGCTTTCTGTTACATGAAAGAGATAATTTTGGTTGTTTTCTTGCTCATTTTTCTGGTCAGAAATGCTTCTACTGTCTCATGTTATTTTACTGTTAGCATTTCCAAGATGCTCTGTCAGAATATTCAGTCTGTAAGCATATGTGGGGAAGGGCTGTTTGCTTCCATGATTTCTTTTCTTTGCTATTTTAAACACCAGCAACTAATTGCTTATTCTTAGAATATGGATAGAGCTGATGCCAAGGAATTTCTCCAGAGCAGGGAACTTTTGCTTGTTTAGCCAGACTTGCTGCCCATCCAAATAGATATAAATTCATTTGAGATGATATATTAGCAATTTTTATGGTGACAATCTAATGATTTTTAGTGTAATTGTTTTATAACATGTGGGAGGTTGTTGTGTATGTATTATTTTTATCAATTCATATATCTCACGTTAAATACATAAGGAAGAGGGATATTGAAATAAATTTAGAGGTATCAAAACCTGTACTCTTACAGTTATTGAGCTTGGGAAATGTAGATGGAAGGCTGGTTGCCATACAGGACCTTTTCTGCACAACAGTGTTTCTTCTGCCTCAGCATCAACAGTTACCTGCTTTGCTTTATGGTTGCTAAATTCAATCCTTATCTAAAAGTTTTTTAGGAGTCCTTGATGTCTGAAAAAAAACCAGGTAATAATGGTAATTTATAGAAAATTGAAAACTAAAGAAAAAAGTTCCTGATCCTTTGGTAGAAAGATTATTAATGATATTCACGTAACCTGTTATTGATTTTGCTGTGCACATGGTTCTGATAAAATCCATTTTTTTCTTGCCATTTCACCATCAGATGAACAAAATGACACTTTAAATTGGCATTTACAGGACAAAATGATAGTCATTAGGATTTTTGGAACTTAGCTTTGCTCTTTTCATATATCCTTTTCTGTTTTGTCAACAAGAAAGAAACCTCAGCAAACCTGAATGCAACTTTGTAATCTGTCTGTTGTGGGCTGTGTCAGCATACTGAATTTTATGCTTTTCTTAAGGAGTGTAGATTCTCTAAAAGTGATTATAACCACCTGGGAATGTTCAAGGCAGGCAAGGAAGAGAATGAATTAAAAATGAAAGAACCTGGAAAAGTGTTTTTACAGAGAATCAGTGTCAAGAGCCACTAGTGTTTTGTAGGAGTGAAACTATGCAGATATTATCCAAACTGTCACAGTGAGAAAGGATAGTAAATGACATTACCATACAGGTAATGTGGAAAGGAGTCCAGCCAAATGACAGTTCCAGGGTAAAGACAACAGCAAACACAATCACGAGGTGTCGGTCTGTGGCAACCTGTCACCCCCGTTACACATACATTTTTTTGTTCTCTTTAATTAAAAATTAGGATGACTCAGAACACCTAACATTTTTTATTTGTTTTAGGCATTCGGTGTTTTTTGAGGAGCTGAGATTGGCCATATATCTAAGGCTACCTAGCCGGTATGGGAGGAACCAGAAATCTTTACACTGATGAGGAAACATGGGCCTGCCCTCCTTTTGGGACTGATACTGACTGGTCCATGCAACAGCTGGGTATTTACAAAACTGGAAGCTTGAGAGTTTCTAGCATCAGAGGATGGACTGGAAATACTTCAGTGCTTTCTGCCATTTAAGAAAAGGGCAACACTATCAGAAGTATGTATGTCCTAAGAAAATCAGAAAGCCCAAGTGATGCTCTGAGATATCCTGAGATCCACAGGCTGGAATTGCTTTGCCTTCCTCATGCAATGGTGAGAAAATGCCTACCCAAACCTGTGTAGATCTGTGCAAAGCAGTGTTAGCCATTCTGCCTCATGACAACTGGAAGAGGAAACAGCCCTTCTCACCCTTTTCAGAGGACATGCTGTGTGTGACAGCATTCAAGAAGTGAGAGCATTACTTAATACCCTCCTGCCCCTGAGAAGGTTCTCACTCCCCTTTCTATCACCAAAGGAAAGGCACTAAACCTCAGACATAGAATCATAGAATCATAGAATAGTTAGGGTTGGAAAGGACGTTAAGATCATCTAG
>JBCJKH010033150.1:286-11895 GCA_039877255.1 Loriculus beryllinus
TACCATAATGTTACTGTACTTTTGTGATTTCCTGGGGTGAGAGTTGGACTTGATGATCTTAAAGGTCTTTTCCAACCTAGTTGGTTCTATGATTCTATGTTAAAAAAATTGTAATAACTGGATTGAGTGTCATGTCTTCATAAGGGTGTTTTCGAACTCACTGAATTTCTACATCTAAAGGCTGGAGGAGAATAAAGGACATCTAAGCCATAGCTGTGTTTGATGTCATGTGTATTACAAAACATGTATACAAAATACAAAAAAAGTGAAGAAACTGTAGAAGGAAGATTCTTCTTGCCTTATCAACTGTGTAATTTTGCCTTGCATAACAGAGTAAACCCCAAGTTTTCTAATGGTAATGTCTCAGGTCAGACCCAGGAATCAGTTATGTATTTGTTCCATCCATTGGTTCCTGGCATATCTACTGATTTGTCCTACTGCTTCTCTCTCATAGGTTAACCATTTGTTTAAGCAATATTCAAAATAGTAGCATAGTACCGGGGCAGCAGCTGACCTGCATGCTCTATACTTGTCAGCAAAGCAGAAGAAATACAAAACCCAACCAAGTTCAGCAAAAGGTAGTTCAGCTTGACTTTTTAGCTGGAGGAAAAAGCAGATACTGGTGTTAATTACATGCTTTTCAAAATTCAAATCTTCATTACAGCTATTGTTCCCAATTCAAAATCCATTAGATTTACTGTCTATCGCAATTCCTAGTTGCAATTCTGGAGCACCAGGAGCTGCCTCTATACTAAAGGCTGTAATCAAGGACTTGCCAAAATTAAATAGATGTGGGCATCACCATGCTTATTATAGCAATTATGATGTAATAAGTGCCAGGCGGATGCATGGACTATGGCAGAATAAAAAATACAGAGTTATAGCAACTTTATGAGTTTGTATTGTTTTGTAAAACATATCTAATGCCTTCTTTTCATAAAACTTTCTGTAGGACTGAGGGGCAGGGTTTGTTATGGTTTAGAAGTGTTGGTTCTGCTAGCAAGGTTGTGGAACATTTTGATGGAAATGTAGCGAAACTTCACTTTCCGAAAATTACAAAGTAGAATGTGACAATTGTCATTGATAATTTTATTATATTGAGATATTTACTGTTAACTTTTAACGTTATTTCTAACGTGCAAATGTTAGAAAGATGGATACACATGTAGCTTATGTGTGGTCACTGCCTAAAAATAAACTTGAAGATGTGAGGGAAAATGTTAGTCATTTGAAGTCAAGCTTAGTGTTTTATCTGGAAGAGTCTTTCTCCACTCAGACAGTACTTCCTCACTTGAGACAAATTTTCTTGCAGGTAAGTCCCTACCAAGTCTCTCAACCTTCCTGGGCAGCCACTGGCAGGGCCCCTATCTCAGACTGGAACTCAGACAGCCTTGGGTGTCTGGGCAGACTTCAGACCCTCAAAGCTGAGAGACGCAAGAGGGGACCAACCAAGCCAGGTGAAAGCTGACCCTCACAAGAAGGAGACTGGTGGCTGTGCCTAAATAGGATGCATCTTCCAAGGGAAGCCTCTGTATTCTGGCTGAAAGCGCTGGGCAGTCAGCAGGGTGCTGGTGAACCTTCACTCCTTGGACTGAAATGTTAAAAATACCCCCAACAAGCAACAAAACCAAACAGACTAAAAAAGTGACTCCTAGTGCTTCAAGGTACCAAAATACCTGCAGTTATAAGAGCAGGAGGGTCATGGTAAGGGCAAAGGCTGGGAGTGGGCCTGAGAACAAAACTCTGAAGAGAGCCAGCTGGACAAGCTACAACCAACCAGGAAGTTGCTCAGATAAGCAGGCTCAGAGAAAGTCATAGTTATCTGCATTCCTGGTCCTGGAATGGATGCATGGACCTAGACCTACCTTGTTCACCTGGCTTGTCAAATTAGGTATGTCTGCTGGGCTCCTAAGCCTGGGATTTTCATGCAGGAAAACAATTAACTTCTAACCATGATTTCCTTTTAGACAGCTTTTCCATAGATGATGTGAGCTTGTCCCACATCTACCCTGGCTTTGCTCATTTCGAACAGTGAGAAAGAGCAGAGGATGTAGTCAAAGGCTCTTTCCCCACCATTGGTCTAGACCTGCTTGGCCTTCCCATGCCTCCACCCAAGAACCAACTGAGAAATGATCTTGGAAGAAAAGGCCTGTGCTCAGATCACAAAGAAATGCCTAATAAACTTTTCCTCTTAAGTTTCTGAGTGAGAAAAGCCGTGGTAGTGAGTATTTATTGTTTCTTCGGTATTGTTGTGGTTTAAGTCCAGCCATAACTCAGAACCACGCAGCCGCTCTCTTATTCCCCCCCTTCCTACCCTCGCTCCTGGAGGAATGGGGAGGAGAATCGAAAGAATGTAACTCCCATGGGTTGAGATAAGAACAGCCCAGTAACTAAGGTACAACACAAACCACTGCTGCTACCACCAATAATAATAATGATAAGGGAAACAACAAGGGAAGAGAATACAACTGCTCACTGCCCGCCAACCGATACCCAGCCCGACTGAGCAGTGATCTTGCCCTTCTGGGTATCTCCCCCCAGTTTACATCCTGGGCATGACGTGCTGTGGTATGGAATACCTCTTTGGATAGTTTGGATCAGGTGTCTTGTCTCTACTTCCTCCATTTGTTCCAGGATCAGGAAAGTGAGCAGCAGTCTAGTTCGTATCTTCTTCATAATATTCCTTCCAAGCCTTTTGGCTGTTTTCCAGTTAATCCTTTTCTTTCCCAGCTTAACATCTGGAGTAACTTAGCCTGAACGTGTCTGTGAAAATACATGTGTCTCTTCACTGTTGGGTAAGGGGGTCAGTATTTATGCAGTGGATGAACTGATCAACAGTGTGGGAGCTTTGGTTTTCACTTGTTTAGCTGGGGACAGTGTAAGATCAGAGAGAACTGGGGAGATAATGGACACAAATGGGACTTCTAGGGCTAGTGTGAGACAGAGAAATGGCCCCAGGGTCCAAGGCAGGGGCTGGATATTTGCATAGGAATACGGCCCACATATCCTAGAGTGTGCATGACCTCTTGTTTGAGGTGTCAAGTTAGTACTAGAGATTTATTTGAGATAGATGGGACGAATCACAGAGTGGGACTTACCTATGTGAATTGCCTTGGATAGCTACTTTAAAGTTGATGAGCCTGGCCCATAACATTTAGATGGTTAAAATTGTATGCATGAAACCATTCCCTGCAGAAATATCCTGGGAAAGTACTGTGGGAGTGCCAGGTGGGAATAATGGAGGGCATAAAGGGCTTTGGGATGTACTAACTGATCAGAATTTGACTATGAGCCACTAATGAGAAGCTTCCTCAAAGCACAGTGCTTAGATGTGTCAATTAAGGTAATTGTAGAAAAAAAATGAGACATATTCACAGAGGTGTGTGTGACTCTGCCAAAGCCTTATCTGGAGTATTGTATGCACTTTTGAACATCAGTGATTGAGGAAGAGGGAATTCAGACTAGAACAGGTGCAGAGAAGTGATGATGGTAATGAAAAGTGCTTCAGAGAAGACAGCTTGCTCAGCTTAGAAAAACAAAGGCTGAAAGAGCTCATGGTTACTCTCTGTGAATGCAAAACAGGTAAAACACCTGGAAGGAAGGGAGCCACTTATGCTAAAGAACAATACTGGCACAGGAATGAATGGATACAAATTAGCCATGAATAAATGTAGATTGAAGGACAGGATGGATTGTAACGGTGAGGGCAATAAAGTTTTGGTTGGTTTAAAGCAACAAGGGAAATAATGAAGAACAAAATCTGTAGGTTTAATCCAGAACTTAGTCAGTTTATAAACAAGAAGACACAGGTTGTTTGCTGGTAATACCGGATAGAATTTGATACACTGGGAAATTCCATCCAGTCCACTGTTACTGGGTCAGTCTCTAGCCTTTCAACTGGGGCAGACACAGCCAGTGTCAGTAGCAGAAGAACCTAAAGCTAAACTAAAATGAAATATTAGTGGTTTGCTGTGAGAGGGTGGGTAATAGTGTAGATGATAATACACCCCTGTAGATACTAGAATAAAGTTCCAATTCAGGTATTTAGGCGTAAGTGCCAACTTACAAGCCTGATTAGATAAAGACAGCTAGGGAAAGATATAGAATAAAAAATGCCGTGTAAACAGAGGTGCCCTGGCAAACACCATTAACCTAGAACCATGAAAGTAAAGGAGCAAGATATCACACAAAAAATCTCATTTCTACCCAGTCCTCAAAACACTCAAGGATTGCAGACTTTACTGCAATCAAGACAACAAAGCACCACACAACTGAGCTTTGAATAAAGAATTTACTGGTGGCGGATACCTGTGACTAGATGTCATGGTTTAACCCCAGCTGGCAACTAAGTGCAATGCAGCTGCTCCTTCACTCCCCACTGACTGATATCCAGCCTGACTCAGGCAGTGATCTGGGCCTTCTGGGTAACTCCCCCCAGTTCATGTACTGGGCATGTCGTGCTATGGTATGGAATACCCTTTTGGCTAGTTTGGGTCAGGTGTCCTGACTGTGCTCCCTCCTGGCTTCTTGTGCCCCTCCTCACTGGCAGAGCATGAGACTGAGAAGTCCTTGATCAGGGTAAGTGCTACTGAGCAGCAACTAAAACATTGGCGTGTTATAAGCATTGTTCTCAGACTAAAACCAAAACACAGTACTGCACCAGCTACTAGGAAGGAAATAAACTCTATCCCAGCTGAAACTAGGACACTATTGGGCTAGATAGGCTGAAGCTATTTCTAAATTTCTATTATATTTATTCCTGAGAATTATTGCCATTTCTATACTATCTTCAGTATATTCTTCATCCTCTGGAATAAGGATCTCATTTTAGGATCCCTGATGCTAAAATTAGAATTTCTGATAGTGAATATCTGCAGAGAGTGAACCTCATGGATCAAAACCAACACTCTCCACCTTTAATTTTTGACCTCACAGACTAAAATTGCTGAAAACAAACGTATACCACATTCAGCAGCTCTGACAGGGATGTCTTTTTCTCCTGTAGAAAAAGGAGTATTAAAGTCTTTCAGATGAGAGAAGTCTCAAAGATAACCACCTTTTCATCATGTTGCACATTTTTAGATCTGATTTTCAGTGCTGAAGATTCCAGATGCTTTAAAAACATCAATGTGGTGCAACATAATATCACGGTCATGTCTCACTGATGCAGACTGTACTGGTTTACAGCACTTTGTAGCCACACGGCCTGACAAAGTGCTGCCAGTGCCAAGCCAATATATCTTTTTTCCCCCCATAATTATACAATTTTTATCTCTGAGTAAGATTTCTCAGACATGCTATTGTTGTCAGGGACATAAGACTCCATTACCACTATGTTGAAAACCCCTCGCTGTCCCCACACTGCATTCATATGGATCTTAGCCTTTACTGAACAGGGGGTTTGTAATCACAGGTGTAGTTATCTTTAATAAAAGTGCCCTAGTACAGACATGTAATTTTCTTATTTAACTTAAAAAAGCACCAAACATCTATACAATACTTGTCTGGTTTTAGTAACTACCAGCATCCCCTCCCAAGACTCAGATGCTGTATCAAAATTTAAAAGAAGAAGTTTTTGAATGGAGCAGGGTAAGACATGGGTGTTTTGTCAGAAAATACCTAAAAACAAAAGCAAACCTGGAAAGCTGTATTACATGTAAAACTTATTCCAATTACATCACCAACTGATAAGCAGTAATTTGAGTTGATATTCCTGGTTGGTTTTGTTTTTTTCTTTTTCAGAAAGAAGTCTGAAAGTCCAGATTTTTTTTAAGGGTATCGTTTTCATTATACTAAGTGTCAATGTAATTGATAGAAAGGCTCTTGCTGATCTAAAAATAGAGGACCACCTAGCCTTTTCTATGGCAAACTATTATAGAACAGTTTCACGAAGTTTAACAGCAGCTGTGGCTGGCAATGCCTGATGGTACTAATAGTTCATGCTTACCCATGGCAGAAAGGTTCTTGCCCCTTGGGAACTAGCACAAGCTCCTAACTAGCAGTAGGCTCCTGATTGCAGGCTGTCATCCTTGGGTTCTGGATTCAAACACCCAGATGCCTGCTGGGAGAGCAGCACAGCATCTGGCAGGAAACCCACGAAGCTCCAGGGTCCTCATGGAAATGCTGTATGAGCTGAACAGGGCCAATGATTGACTCAACTTTCTTCTCACAAGCAGGGAAGAACTGTTGGCAGCTCTGGTCCCACAGGGCAGCCCTGGCTGGAGCAACCACAAGGAGCTGGAGATTGGGGTCCAGAGGAAGGCTGGAGGTTGAGAAGATCATCCTGGACTTTGTGGGAGCAAACAGGGCTTGTTCAAGGATTTTTCTGGGGAGTTTCTCTAAAGGGGAAGGGTGCCCAGGAAAGCTGGCCTGTTTCTAAAGACAATTTACTGAGAGCTCAGGAATGAACTATTATGTCATGTGGAAAGACTGAATTTTAGGAGATCTGGATGGATAGATGGTAAGCTTCTCATTGAACTAGTGAAGAAAAAGAGAATGGAGAGGAAGTAGAAAGGAGGACAGCCAGTGTAATGCAGTGTTAGGTACTTAGTGTCAAAGTCACAAGGCAAAGCCAAGCTGGAGCTGAGATTGCTGAAGGGAGCTGATGGGAGCTGGATAGACTCTGTGAAATGCTAATTTCAAAGTGAGTTCAGGAAAAGCACAGACCCATTGGTGCATGGAGAAGGAACCCTAGTTATAATAGAGCAAAAAGGTTTAAGTATTCGATGACCTTTTTCCCTCATTCTTCACAAGTAAAGGCTGTTGGCCTTGCACTAGGATGATTTGGGATGAAGAGAGGCAGCCCTCCCTCACTGAGGAAGGTTTGAATAAGTTAGAGACTTGATAGAAGCTGGATGTACTCAAAACCATGGGATCAGGTAGGATTTACCTGAAGATGCAGGAGAAGCTGGCCAATGAAACTGTGGGTTTAGTGTGTGGGGAAAAGATTTTTAAATTAAGCTTTTTAAAATAGCAGAGCTGCTGTGAAGAAGAAAACAGAACATGCATGCAAATCGTTTTAGCTGTAGCTAAGCTTTGTTAGCTGCAATGGCTATTATAATGACAGAAATTCCCACAACTGAGATGGGGCCATGGGGTTTGATTTTCATATATTTTGTCCTACTTTTATAAGACTTCAAATAGAGAAACCTTCATTTTTAAGACCTGGGATTTGATGTATCAAGTTTTGGTGAATTTATCATTGAAGGAAGAGGTAAAAATCCAGCACCAGGTGAAATGGTACTTTTTGAATCTGAACTTGATCTGAGCTTTCACTGCTGCCCTGGGTGACATAAGCTGGTACTCTGGTGAAATACTTGTTTGACATCTGGGGAGGAAATGCTGTGAAAAAGTGAGCTTTTACTGCCAATGGGCTGTCCCAAAGTTTCTGCTTAGTTAGCTCAGCCGTTGCTCATCTGACATATTTGGATTTCTCTTCAGAACAGATCTGCACAAGGACTGAAGTCAAGATCAAAATGACCCCATCCCCCCCCCCCCAAAAAAAAAAGAAATTTAACAGACCATTCAGTTTGTGAGTTGTCAGTTATGAATCTTAATTTCCACAGCTGGGCATCTGATGTGTGTGAGAATCCTATCACACTCATCCTGGCTCATCTTTCTCTGTGTTCTTTAATACCTACCTACTAACCATGCTTCTCACATATTGCCTTAGCAAGAAGGAGCACAGACTGGCAAAATAGAGGGAGTAACCACCCACCTCACACTGTCACCTTTCTCCTAGAAGGATGACTGATTTGGCTGTCTCTTCTCTGCTATATCCCCAGAATGTGTAGAAATATAATCTCTTGCAGATCAGTAGCTTTCTCAAGTTCAGGTAGATTTAGCCAGAGCTGAAGCTGCACAGGCTGACAATGTGGTCAGAAAAGCCGTATCACATTCAGAAACCAAGCTAAATGCATAGTAAATCTAAGAAGGAATAGAAAAAAGGAAGCTAAGGTTGGGAGGTATGCAACTCAATCTCATTTTCCTTTTCATTTGCGTCATTGGGAATTCTGCTAATACGTTTGAAGAGGAACTGAACTGGACCCTAATTCAGCTATGCATATTTCAAAGAAACACATTTAATTTAGGAGGTGAGTAGTGAAACTATAATTTCAAAAGAGGAAAAAGGAGACATTAGAAAAGAAGCAATGATGCTTGTTCCCTTTTTTTAAATTTCTGTTTGATATTAATATTTGGACATCTATTGACACAATAATAACTGCTTTGAGGAACAATAAAAGGAAGAATGGCTGTCTTTGGGTCTAGGTGAGGATATAAAATAAATGTCTTGATACACTAGAACAAATAGAGAAATAGAAGTGTTGTATTACAAGTTAAGGAAGGGAAAGAGACTCATGTAAGAATGAATGTGTAACCTCAACATTACTATTTTCTGTCTTGTTGTGCATAGGCAATTTACATGTTCTTTAAATGTATGTTTTTAATGTACATACAGATGATACAGTGTCAACTTGCATACAGAAATCAGTTCAGTTTCACCTGGGCTACCAGCTGTACATCCTGAATGCCTATAATTAATTTTTTAATCTTGTAACCCTAAAATTATATTAGGATCTTTTCTAGCAACATCACCAATGTTAACAAACTTTCAACCTGATTCAGCACAGGATGAGCACTTGCTTTGTTAGTGTGATCACAGTTTCATAATCGTTGAACATTGGTGTTATTACTCGTTATGGGCTTCATTTGGCAGGGTATGAGCTAAGCAGCATTTAAAGCTTTCATTTGGGCAAGAGCTTAAGTGTATGCCTATAGTTATTTGGATCCTGCTGGACAAATATGTCCCTTCTCTGAGTTGTGCTCAGGGATACCATGATTCACCACACAGACTCAGGCACAAGGGAGAAGAAGCAAAGAGAGAAGGGGAGAAGCTTTTCTGAGACATACTAATCTTTCTGAGGGCCTGCGAATAGCTCCAGGCACCTGCGATGTACAGCCTCCAGATGTTTAGAGGTGAACCAGTCTGGGACTGACTCAGCAACTTAATTCCTTGAGAGCCATAGAACATGCAGGTTTGCTAAATTAGAATCCATAGAAGTTTTCAATTTCAGGGTTATTGTGCTTAAACTTGCAGGCCATAATTTTAAAAAAATTAGACTAGGTAAGCTCTGACAGAAGGGTGTCTTCTGCCTGACAACCTTCTTTGCTCCTGCTTCTTTCTTCCTCCTGTCTTTTTCCCAAAATGGGTCTTCCATCAAGTTATTCTCTTGAGGTGTCTTTGCCAGGAGCTCGGCATCTTCTCATGACTTAATTTACCACTTAGTTATCAGTGACCTTGGGTATTCAGAGCTAAACTGGCTTGCCCTGGATAAGAGCCAAGGGTGTCCAAGAGTGACACATGAAAGTGGCTTTGTTGTTCCTGTTCACTCTGTGCTCCATGCAAGAATTGGCCTTTTCTTCTCCCATGGGTTCTGTGTCAACCGGGAGGCCAAACACAGTCGAGAAGGCAAAAAGAGACCCTCACTCCAAATGATGTGTTCAACCTGACCTCTATATGCAGATGCCTGATCAGATTTAAAAGCCAGAGACATTTCACAGAGGTGTGTAGTAGTCAGGGCTGTTTGTTGGGCTGCCATACACTGCATAGCTTTCAGTCCTAGGCAGTAAACTCTCAAACTGGCTGAAGCCTAGTATGTTTTATGGCGAATATTCACTATATAATATGAATAACCATATACAGTGGAATTTTATGAACTTGTAAAAGCAGCTTTTTGTTATGTAGAAAGACAATGGCTAAGATCTGAAAGTGAACTGTTAAAATGCCACTTTCTCATCTTATTTATAAATTCCAGTTTTGGGCTGTACTTAGAGCTGTAATCGGTGTTTTGAAAAGAGTTAATCTCAGAGCATGATAAATGACTAATACTATTATTCTCCTTTAGCTTGCTTGCACAGAATTTCTCTTTCCAGTTAGTAAAAAGAATTCTCTACCCGAAAGTCCCATCACTTGCAACTTCTGCATTCGTTGTCAAGGATTACTGTCATTTAAGACAATACTGGGATTATTTTCAAAATCTGTTCAACATTTTTCTTCCCATCTCCCATTTCTTCTCTTGCCCGTATTCTCTGGCTTGCACATCACAGAGTGCTACCCAAAAAGGAGAGAGGTTGCTACAATCTTGCCTCTCTTCCTGCAATAGTTTAATAGATTTAGTGTGGAGACAGTGAGTTTCAAAATTACCTCTCTTGTGAGCTTTCAACTCCATTTCCTTTCTCTAAAGAAAGAGATATCCATTATTAAAGAGGCTAACACCTCCATAGTCTAGAACTTAGTAATTCAAAAGCAAGTAAAAAAAAATCTGACCTCTTCTGCTTCTCAGGAGTTGTGCATTGACTTAAATTTCAAAATTAACAGTAAAAATTATGCACAGGTAGAGAGCACATCTATATGTCCAAATCCAGCTAGAGACGCCTATGCTTCAGGAAAGAGAAAGCTTCTCTTGTCTTGCTTCTTTCCAAGACATTAACTTCTAATAAGCTCCCTGCTTATTGTGAGGCAGTGCTGTTACCAGTGGCTCAAGCTTTAGCAGTTTGTTGCTGCTCCTTTTCTACTTCCCAGTTTCAGAAGACATCACCACATTGGGTTTGAATTTCCCTTCCAGCAGATGGTTGTCTCAGTTTCCCAGTAAGCTAGTTCAGCCTTGTCAGGCCTGATAACACTTTCTCTTCCTAAGGACACTTGTGCAGAAAAGCCTTTGTGGTTCCCTTTTGGGGCTCTTGCAGCCTCTCAGGGGGAGGCAGCATGTTTGAGAGTTCAAGGGAATAAAGCTTATCCTTAACAATGTATCTTGACCCAAATGCAAAGTTTCTCAACCCTGGTAATTGTTCCTGGAATTAAATATTCCCGTCTCTGACCTGTACTTAGCAATTTGTTGTTTATTGAGTTTACCTTTTGAAGCTGGGAATTACAAAGATTTGTTGAACATACTTAGCTACATGAGTCTTTTTATAGATTTCAAAGGGCTCTTTATTATTTGACAGTTCTTATTCAGTAGGAGGTAGACATTTCTGGCTCACAAATTGGTAACATTATTTTGCTTTTCTTTCATAAGTAATGCTTAACTACTGTTTCTAATAATATTGCAGCTAAACAGATTCTAAATATGACAGTGTTGAAAACACTGATGTGCAGCGGAAGTTGTATAATTGAATGAAATTTTCGTGCCTTATGCCCAACAGTTTAATCTAATCCATCCATTCAAAGCCTGGAGATTTCTTGGTCTTTCAGCTGCACTTATTCAATAAATGAGCTTTTAAAAATAGAGATGGGACTAAATTCAAAAGGAGTATCCAAACCTCTAAGTACCTGGAGGATGCAGATAAATTGGAGCTTATATTACAAGTATCTGCTGTGCTAATAGTCTACAAAACCCGAAATAGGCCTGAAGTTCAACCATTTATGGAAATATCATAGTATTTGGTTATGGTGTAATCTGGTTCTCCATGTGTTATTCTACCAAACAAAACTTGATTCTAGGTTAAGATTAGTATCATTGTCTTCTGGAAAGCATATGCTGTTACATGTGCATGCTGACAAGCTACACACATGTGTTCTAGGAACTGACTGTGGCTTTGGCAGCTGGAGA
>JBCJKH010033157.1:0-19401 GCA_039877255.1 Loriculus beryllinus
GTGTGTATTCTTTAATGCTATGGATTTCCTGTAAATTAAATTTCACATTTTGAAACAGAGCTATTTCAGATTAATAAAATAAAAAAAACACTAGTAGGGTCAAGACTTGGGGATTTGTAGATTATGTTTTCAGCACATTTTGGTTTATAACTATTTATTAATAGTTATTATCACTTGCTTAAAACTGTAACCTTAGACCAATCTTAGATACATAAAATATCCAGAACAATGCAGAGATCTGTGTTTCTCAGAGAAAGACTGTGAGACATGAAAACTTATTAATATGTGTTTACTAGCATACTGCTTAGGTGCAAAGTGGGGTCTCAGGCATAAAAGCATGTGAGTGTTCATACTATATACACATCTGTATACATATCAATAGTTATTACCAATCATTGGTATAGAACTTTGGCCAACTAGGATTCTGACAAACAGTGGTGAGGGGTCTGCATGCAACAAGGACCATTCCTGCTCTGTAGTCTCAACATAGCTGCCTTGTTTTGGAAGGGGAGTCAGCTGCATAGGCAGAAGTGAGTTGGCTTCAGGGCCACAGAATGGTCCCTAACTCTTTTTATTTGCTGCTATGATGGAGCCATACAGTGTAAGGACTGAAGGGACAATCATGTCGTCTAGGCAGGTCTTCTGTATATGTACACTATAGCCTTTCTCCCAAGAGTTAGATTCAAATACACCTATTAAAGGTTGAATCTTCTAAAAATGTACCACTTGAAAGTCTATCTGCCAAGTTTTTTTTCTCTATGTAACTACCTAGCTAGCTAGTATCTTGAATCCTAAATTCTAGCACTATTTGTTTAGCTTCACTTTCCAACTATTGATCATATTAAGCCTTTGTCAAGAAAGCTGAAAATCTCCACAATATCAGTATTTTTCATACACAAGCATTAAAGTAGACTCAAAAAATTTCTTTTTTTTTCTGATTTTAACAAATAAACCACTGTTAAAACTCTGTTCTCAATCAGCTTTTAATAGGGTGAATTTGGCTTTTCTGGTATATGTATATGGTATGACATTTTGCATTTATCAACTGAGCAACCTTGAGTTTAGGCAATGTGCACAATATTTGCCAGGCTAACCCCAGTAACTCTGAAAGAATTAATACTGAGCTAGTTCTGAGTCAAAAATATATGGTTTTACAATTATTTACAGAGGCAAATACAATTCCTTGTATGAAAGATAATGAGACACTTTAAGAAAAGATGATTTGAGTCTTATCTCAGTCTTATCTTTTGACTAGCTAGTTGTCTTCTAACAAGCAAGTCAGAATAGGTTACTTTCCTCCTGGCTAAATCCTTCTGTAAATTGTTTAGAGCACTGGCTCCAATTTCTCTTCTTAGTATTATATTTAATTTAATAAACGTTCCGTTTTAAAAGTTGCACCTACTTTCGTTTGGTGCAAGCAGTTTCTATAACATATATTTGTTGCTCTTTTTCTAAGATAGATTTAAATGACCTCGTTAAATTTCTGGTTTTGAACTCCATTAAAAATTTAACAATTTTAGGAGATGTTACCTTATTTATTATTTTTTAGGAAAAATTACCTTGTTTTTTAAATAACTAAGAAAAGTTAAAAGCTTAAATTCTTCGTTCATTTTCTCTGTTTAATATTGAGCTGTTTTGGTTTTCTTTTTTGGCTCTGTTCTTTACACCTAGTCATACTACAAGGAAAGAAAAAATTTTAGAAAGTTTGATTAAAAGAAGCTCATGGAATTTCTCTTTCCCCTAGACCTTTTTCTGTGGAACTTATGATAGGGAAGAGTGATCCAGTCCTTTTACCAGCTGCCTTTTTTGGATGTGGAGAAGGGAAGGTCACATCTGGAGGGGCATAGTAATTTTAAATCTGTAATTCTCAAACACCATGGAAAAATTTTCACTCTCTGTGGTTAAACATGCTTGAAACACAAAACTCTCAGCTGCTGGCAGAAATCCTTACTCTACATGGACTGGTGAAACAACTAACTTCATTATCTGCTTTCTATGTATCCCATCATTCAGCTTTTCCACATGTGGTTAGTTAATGCATCATCAGCCTTTCATGTTTCTTGAGTGATAGGTTAAGAAAGGCTGACAAGATTCTGGATTTTGACTTTGGGGCTATTCCAGTAGCCTTCATCTTCCACTTAATTATTTAAAACTAATTTACAAGTAGCTTTCACAAAGAAGATATATCACAGATGTTTTTCCTGGCTGTGCTGAGATTATATTAGATTCACAATAATAAGCATGGGCTGTATTCTGGTTAGATACACTATTGCTCAGTTGTTTAGAGTTTGTTGATTACCTTTTTAATAGTTGATTAGCGTTTTGATACGAACATACAGCATCTCCCTGGACTGGATTTGTAATCATATGCTAAATACTGGTCTAGACTTAGAAGTTTTACTTGCTCATTTCAGTCTGCTGGTTGAGTGATAGGTTTTGCTGGTGGAGCTATGCTGGCAGGAGGCCTAGGATTTATATAGGTAAAATGTCCTTTTGCTAGTATAGATTTTACATTTTCTTTAAATAAAAGCAAATCCTATGGCAGAAAAAGAAATGTCCTTTATCTTATATGGGGTTTGGCTTCTGTGACTACACTAGTAAGTTGGGTATTTTTTCCCAGTCCCTGGAGTATCACAAGCCTATGTACTGGTGGAGGCAGACAGTAGACTTGTCTGTAATCTTGTCTTGACCTTATTCCCACAAATTACAGCACATATGGTCACACCTGCTTTAAAAGCCATCTGGTCACAATGTCTCTCCAATAACCTAGGAATCATCTGTGGAATGGTTTTACTACAAGATAAAAGTTCAAATTTTCATTTAAACCGATGAGAAGTGTCTTTTTTAGTAGCAGCAGGATAGACTGACTCTTGGCTTTTTGCTGAAATGTTACATAGAAGCACCCCCGCAACTCAGTTTCTCTAAACATAAGCTCTCTTTTGCCACAAAGCTCTGCTACTCCCTCCCACCCAAGCCCTTCAATTTTACTTTGATGTAATTAGAGCTGATTTGACCATTACTTTATAGTGTCTAGACAATCCCATGCTTATATAAACACTTCAGCACTTCATATCACTGCTTGTATTGTCTTACCTTTATTCAAGTTTTGGCAAACAAATACTACCCCAGAGCACTTTCTGGATCAGATTTCATCATTATGTCTGATTAGGGTTCCAAGCCAAGCAAGCTTTACCCGTGATATCAGATGTTATCCTGCTTGGGTCAAGTAGGCTATGATTTCCTATCATCTACCTTAAGCTAAAGAATGTGGGTTGAGTCAAGACTGTAAGATAGGTGAGCACAAGGTCCGCATAAGGGCCTGTAATGCACCTAGAGATATAATCTTAGATCAGCACCAGTTTAATTGTGTGAATAAAGACCAGCCACTTCATTACTCTTTGCAGAAACTGAACTAAGTTAAGCATGAGGTAGCTAGTAAATAACTGCTCCTTTTTTATAAATATATATATATCTATCTATAGATATTGTTTTTTCCTTCTTGAGTTCAAATTTAATTTTGAACTAAATTCATCCCCTATTTCTTATTCTTCTCAATGTTTGTTTTCTTTGGTGGGGGGGAAAGGGGAGATTTAGTTAGCTGAATGCAGTGGTGCCATTTCTGAAAATATGGATGGATGACTTTTGGAAAGATTGCCAACAATAACTAGATCAGAGACGGTTCACCCTCTTCTTCCTGCAAGTGATTTATGAGACAGAAGACTATATTTAATGAGGTCAGATGGCGCTGAAGAACACAGTTAAGCAAAATAAGCGTAAACAGAAGGGTAATCTCAAGGAAACACAGAGAGAGAAACTAAAAAGCCCTGGTAGAAGAAATGAGCCTTCAGAAAAAAATATATCTAATTCAGCTTTTTTATTTTTCACAATTTCAGTTTCATTTGCCCAGTGTTCCATACTAAAAGCTGTATACACGACTGTGCTAGCACGGTGTTTGTTTCTTGTATTTTTGAACCCCAAACTGTACATGAATGTTACACCATTTAAGATTGTAATAAAAAATAAGTTGCATTATTTTTGTATTATAAAAATAGAAGTCTTGTTTCTGTTTTGATTTAATATATGCAATTTTGAAATTTTTTAATTTTCCCAATTTGCATTTGCCATTTTCATAATAAAATTTTAAATAATTTTTTGCTGATTCCAGCATCAAAAAAAAGTAAAATCATAAAAGACAAAGGTTAGCATTACAATATTTTTCCTTTTTAAATAATTTTAAACCAAAAAGCTTACTCTGCCTTCCACCTTTGAACTTGTATTTCTCTTTGAAGTCCCTCTTAAGCAGCTACCAAAATAAAAACCAAATATCCTCCACAAATATACCAATAACTCAAAAATATAAATTGCTCAGCAGTATATCCATCTGTAAGATCTAAGGAAGCTAAAATTGCGTATTACCAGTTTGTAAAGGTAGAAAGTGTGTAGACCCTCTTTTTTCAGTTGCTGATGACTTGGCTGCTAGACTTCTGAATCGCTAAGCTCACTTAAAGTAAGACATAGACAGAAAAATGCTTTCTAAGGCTAAAGGCAGAGAAAGAGAAAAAATTTTTTCAAAAACTCAAAGTTTTTTGGTTCTGTTTTTTTCAGATTAAGTATTTTCCTTTCTTTCATTATTTTCTTCAGTGGATCTGATTGTTTCTATTTGTACATTATATAGACTAATTAAGGAAAACAACCAATTGACCCTGAGAAATCCTCAAATCCTTTCCTATTTCTCAGTATCTTTTATTATGAAAGCTTTCCAGGTCTAGAACTCTTTCCTTTCATTACTATTTTCCAAAGCATTGAAGATTTTTATCTTTTTGTTGCTATCTTTATTTACAAACCAACTCATATTCTGTTATTTTATTTCCTCTGTTACTTGACCCCCTCTTGAACTTTTGTTGTTTTTCTGTGCTATTGATTATGAGATTAAATTTTTCACAGTTTAGAGTTCATTGCTAATTTATACAGAAACCCATTTTTCAGGGAGACCTTCTTTGAAAACCCTATTTTTTATTTATTTTATTTTTTTTTAAGTTGGAATTACTAAATCAAAATCAAGAAGGACTCTGATATAAATTGTCTGGGACCTCACACAGTTTTTTGGTCAGTTGTTTTCTGTGTATACTACGAATGCATAAGTGTCTGTCCTGGGTTCAGCAGTAGTAGTCATTTTTCTCCTTCTTAGTAGCTGGTGCAAGCGCTGTGTTTTTGACTTTCAGCCCCTGAACAGAACTGATAAGAGCAATGTTTTTAGTTACTGCTCAAATGTTCAGTCTGAGCAAGGACTTTGTGAGCCTCATGCTCTGCCAGGGAGGAGGGTAGGCTGGGAGGAGCAGGGACAGGACACCTGACCCAAACTGACCAAAGAGGTATTCCATACCATAGCACGTCATACCCAGGATGTAACTGGGAGTTAGCCGGAAGGGCGAGTTGGCTGGGGGTTGGAGGAGGTATCGGTCGGTGCTCGGTCGGCTGGGGTGTTGTGCGTTATCTGTTGGTGGGTGGTGAGGTGCTGTATTCTCTTCCTTGTTATTTTCTTTATTATCGTTATTATTGGTGGTAGCAGCAGTGATTTGTGTTATACCTTAGTTACTAAATTGTTCTTATCTCAACCTGGGGCAGTTGCATTCTTTTGATTCTCCTCCCCATCCCTTCTAGAGCAGGGGGAGGGCAAGAAAGGGGGGTTGAGTGAGTGAACGAGCTGCGTGGCTAGGTTTAAACCATGACACTTGTCTAACTACTATATGACCTTTTCTTATGGATGGGATTCTTTGCTACGTTGCTACTGCTCCAGTCCTGAAGAGAAGCAAAAATAATTTCATCCATTTATTGATTATATCCTAAGTATTCAAACTCCATCACTAACACCTGTTTCTCAAAGTTAAAATTTGCTCACATTCCATCAAATCCAACTCTTCAACAGAAGAATGGGAAGAATCAAATGTTCATCATCAACATACAACATTCAACAGCAGAGTAGGCAATATAAACTAGACTTTCTTAAGTGAAAATATCCTCATCCTGGAGTGAAGAGGAAAAGAAGCATCTTTCCTTAGAGCACAAGTTACTTGTATGGGTGTGGGGTCAATCAAGGCCTCTCAGTGGCATAAACTGTTTGCGTACAGCAGTTTCAATAGAAAAGTTTTATGTGATCAAATACACTAAAAAAATCCAGGAGTTAATCCAAGGATGACAATGTAAAAACATAAGCATAAGCTTTACCATGTTGCTGTGCAGCCACACTGTCAGTCATTGTCAAAATTATCGAGCATAGAAGCGTATCACATCTTTTCCTGTCAAAATGTTCCCTCTTACAAAGGTCAGTGCCTTCATGACATAAATCTGTTATCCTATTATTGTCATAAGTATCATGAGATGAAACGAGTTGAGTCAAATGTTTGGAACAGATACAGTCAATGCAACTTAATTCAAGAAAGGGCCACATTTACCTTTTCCCTTTGTTAGGCTGCCAGGCATCAGCATGAGCGTTCCCTCTCACAATTTGTTTGTGTTCCAGTGAGTAATAGCTTTTTACTGGCCTGGAAAATGACTATCCCATTATTAGGAAAATGCATTCATGAGATCAAGCACCTTTTGAATAGTTAAGTACATTGTGTCCTTTAAATAGGCCAGATGACTTCAGATGAAACCTTTGAAACTATGGCCGCTGTTGGAAAATTAAATATATAGTAAATCCAGTGCTGAAATCAGGCATATTTATGAGCTACTCAAATATACAGCCACTTGAACTAGTTTGTTACTTAGTGGAATTTATGAGGGGTACTTCTTCCCAAGAACTAACATCTCCAATAAGTCATGTATGTTTGTGATAGATGGAAAATAAAGAAAAATAATAACATGAGGCATAAATTATGTCAAATTGCACACAGCAGTGTTTTGTTTCACATCTATTTGAAAATACCCCAAATCTTCATAAAAGCTATGAACATGATTCTCTTCCTGGTAGCACCAAGGTGAACCGGCAGTGAAGCAATTGAAATCAATAAATGCATTTGAATATAAAGCTGTAGCAAATACTAGTATTATCAAGCTTACTGGTTATAAACATATGTTGGCTAAAACACATGTAAACATTCATTAACCTGAGTGAGAAAGTGGAAGTTATAGATAGCAAGTTTTCTGGATGGGACTATCCTGTTTCTTACAAACAACAAGAATCACAGAATCATAGAATAGTTAGGATTGGAAAGGACCTTAAGATCATCCAGTTCCAACCCCCTGCCATGGACAAGGACGCCACACACTAGACCATGTCAACCAAGGCTCTGTCCAATCTGGCCTTGAACACTGCCAGGAATGGAGCATTTACCACTCCTCTGGGAAACCTGTGCCATTTCCTCACCACCCTCACAGTAAAGAACTTCTCTGTATCTAGCCTAAACTTCCTCCGTTTCAGTTTGAACCCATTACCCCTTTTCCTATCACTAAAGAAGACTGGACTAAGCTTGCTGCCTCCCAAATGTGATTCTTAAAGTGCATTCACTTGATCCATGTGAAATCAGAATTTATTTTGACATAATCATTAAAATATTATATCCATTCTAAAAATAAACTTAAGGGAAGGGGGGGCGATAGTGACCTGGAATTTACACACTAGTATAAATTGTAAATTCCAGTGTTGAGTTGGAAGAATCTGATTATTCAGCCACAGAATACAGAATTGCAGTGTTGGAGGACTGATTGGACTATTTTTCATCTCTTGTTGGTTAAATCTGTGATCTACACTAAATTACTTTTTATGTTGAAAATCAAACAAAAGCATTGCAGATTTCATATATACAGCACCTGCTGATCCCTCTTGAGTAAATGGCATCCAGGATTTACAATTCTAATAACAGGAATCTTAAAAAGGAATGGCAGAAAAGGTGTATTGTTTGCTTGTTTGTTTGACAGCCTCTTATCTTTTTTTAGAAGCTGAAAATGGAAAGAACCTGAAACTGAAAAGGAAAACAAAAAACGCGCTCAGCCTTAGATAAAAAAAGGAAAACATGTCCAATCCCATTTTTACTCGCTAGGGAAATGTGTTTAGAGCTTAATTCCCATCCACATCTGTTTCAAATACATCAGTAGCGGTCTTGCCTCCTCCTCTTCCTGTAGTTAATATAACTGGAGGAACTTTTCTGGTGAATGTGCTTTCCCCACAGCTTCCTTCCTCAGGATGTTTTATGGGATACAGTTGTAGCTTTAACATCCTTGTTCCTCATGTTCCCTTTAATTACTGTTTCTCCATGGTGTAGCTGCCAGAAATCAATGCCTTAGAATACTTAACACGCTGTAAGTGACAAGCAGGCATCACAACTTGTGTAGGAAGGTAAAGGGTGACATCAGAGAATTTTTTTGTCTGGGGTCTTCAACTTTGTAAGAAGGTGCCAGTAGGGTATTTCCGATTTATACAATTAAATTAAAGCAAAATGAGGATTAAAAAGGGAAGCAGGAATTTGTATCTATCTCTGGACAGTAAACCTGAGGAGGTCAGTATTGCAGTGTGTATTTAGCTACTGATTACCAGGAAATATATGTTATAAAAGTGTCTTGAAATGGATGCTGCAACTTAGATTCTTATTCTATGATAACTAGGGCAGGAAGTACAATACAGTTTGCTTTTATGGACTCGTGCTCTCAGTCTCTTAGGATGTATCTGTGAAATTAAACTGAAAGTTAAGAAGTGATAATTGAACTTCTTACTTTTAGGCTTTTTCATCCATCCAAGAACAATGAGTGATGCATATCTGAATCATTGACAACAAAGCTAGTAGTAATAGTAGAAGAAGAACCTCAAAACTGGTTCTTGCAATACTTGTTTTGTTCATTTCATTATAGGAGCACAGAGGCCAAGGTATTTGAGTGAGAAGTTCTCCTATCAGAACTGAAAGAATTTGTCAGAGAGTAGGGCCAAGGCTTAAAGCACATTGATTTTTACTTTTCTCTGAAGCCAGACATGAAGCCTCTTTCCTAACTGTTTTGGTCATCATGTCTGGTTTCAGACATATTTTGTAGCAATCAGTTTTAGAAGCTTATGAAGAAATAAGTTTCTTAACAAATTTTACATCTTCTTTCCTTCAACTTTATTCAGTTTCCTCTTCCTCTTATATCACGACTAAAACCTGAGTAGCAATGGCAACAGTTGATCTTTCATCACTCTTGGAGTTATATGCCTTCATTTTTTACTGTTTGCCTTAAAATGGCATGAAGTACAGTAAGATAATTTTTTTTAATACTTTTATCTTAATATTAATTCTTATTTTAGCCTCTAAGAATCTGAAGCTTTTAGATGCATTAGTCTCAGGCCCTCAGTAAATATAAAAATAACATGATGGATTATGATTAAAGCCATAGAACAACAACGAAAATCTTCTAGAAATCCAGAGAGAAGGTTCAGCTATTGTTTTGAAATCAGTTGTCCTATTACTCATATCATAAGACCAGAAAGCATTTCAATCATTATTAATTTCCTCTGTCATTTCTGATGCCATATATATGCAAGATTCATATTCAGATTAGACTTGGGACAAGAAAATTAATATTAGCAGCAAACATGTGAAAATACTCATCTAAAGTTGGGGTTAACCCAAGGTTGGGGAGGAGGGTGTGTATCTTGATGCATTGCTGGCATACAATGTTCTCACCAGACTGGCTATTTTCATATATTCCACAGTCATAGTTTTGATCACAGTCTTTAGCTACAGATATATATGCCTTTTTCTCTTTTTCTCTTTAGGAAGTTGGCTTGATTTTCATAGGATTTGTTCAGACATCCGGCTGGCTTTATTGAGGTAAGAGCACTAGATGTGGACAATGTATGTTTTAAAAACATCTGTCATCAAATTTGGTGTAAAACTGAGTACAAAACCAACTAAGAACTCATTGTTTAAGGATGAGTTTGTTTTGTGGGAGAGATAGGTTGTGTGAGAAGAAAAGATGTCAAATGAAAGGAGTGGATAAAGCTATTAGTGTGGTACAAGCAGGTGAGGTGGTTTTGGAGGTTATGGCACAGTTTATGTGCACTAGCTAAATGGTCCGAGTACCGTTGGGGTAACTCTGTGTACTCTGTGTGCCTTCAGACTATGAGATAGGGAAGGATGGGGTTTCTATATGCATCACCCATTTGTATGTTGACTGCTGCTCCATTCCCATTGTACTGACCTAATTGTCAGCACAGTCAGGCCATGCAGATGTGAAAGAGCTGCTCAGCTGATGAGTTCAATGGTGAAAAAAGAAGAAAAAGTGGAAAACAATAATTTTGCTTCTTTCTTTGCTTAAAAACACCACCTCCCATCTTCCGTATTAATCTTGATATGGTTTTGATAATTACTTAAGTGCTAGAATCCTTTTGATATGCATATGGATTTGTCTCAGGTTTATTTGGAAATCATCACTCTAAACTTCTGCTGGTTTTGCCATCCTGGGTAAGGGGAAATCTTTGTAATGATCTGCAAGCTTGCACCAGGGTCTGGTGTATGTTACCTTGGACAATCCACCCATCTTTTCCGATAGACACTATTATTATAATATCCATGTCAGCTAATTTGAAAGACATAGGGTTTCCCATGTGCAGTATTTTCACTAGTGGCTGGATTAAAGATGGCATTAAATATTTCCAGACACGAAAGGTGATAAATGGTCAAAATGTTCAAACATTCTCATTGAAATATTAAAACCAAAATTCAATCTGAATGACTGTAATTACCAGCATGTGGTTTGATATCCCATGAATGAAATTGCTGGGACAAGAAAGATGCAGATTAATATAAGTCAATGAAGTATCTTACAGTGAAACATGACAGGCTTTCATTCTCTACTACACAGTCCTGCATGACCGTAGTGAGAAGGGGACTGCTATAATTTGCTTACTTGTTAATTACTCTTATTAGTTTCTGTTGTTTCATGTTTGCACTGAAATAATTTTGAAGTCTTCGACCAGGCTGAAGCCAGTCTGAAATTCACACAAGCAGAAGGGTGTTGTATAACTACAGTGCTTTCCTGCAGAAGGCTGGTACTGCCATTCCAAAGAGTCAGGAAAAGGGGTCGAACAGATTTCCCTTCGCAATACAAAAGAAATCAAACAGAAACAGGAGACTGGTTTAAACATTAAGACAATGTTTTAAAATACACATTTTTACTTCCATCTTTCTGGTTTGGTTTGGTGGGTGGTTTTTGGGTGCTTTGGGTTTTATTATTATTATTATTATTATTATTATTATTATTATTACTTGAATTATAACCTATATTATAATAAGAAATTAGTTTTTTATAGAATTCCTGAAGCTACAAGTTTTAGAAAAAAATGCAAATATATGTGAGTAAAGCAATAAAAGTAAGAGTTTTTAATAGACATATTTAAAACATAACTTCTTATGTACTTATGATGGAATCAAGGACTTTATTATCTATATGTAATCCCAGTTTACCTGTATCTCCATGATGGTATTGAAATATTGAAATCCTTTTTCCCTCCACCACAATATCACAGTTTTGATAAAACAATATCATAAAAAGGGAGGGGGGCTTCCTGGCTTCCGTATTTTCTCTTACTGATTGCCATGCTTATTTGGTTCTTTCATGATGCATTCCAGATATGTTTTGCATTAAGTCATTTTTTATGACCTTGGATAAAATTGCACAACTCTTTCTGTTGTTTGTTTGTTTCTCCATCATCCAATAGAAGAGCCATTGAGAAAAATGTGCAACGTGCCTGACATTTAGATATTTTAGTAGAAGAAACACGTGCAATAGCTACCCACCCTGTGAGCATATGTGGAACAGCTTATGTGTGGTATATAGTGTCAAGAATGAAATCCTTCTGTTTGGCTGCTGCATATGCAAGAGATGCAAGTATCTGTGGTACAGACTTTCAGGGTGGCATATTGTACAAGCGTGATTGTCACTATGGCCTTTCTAATGTAAATCCCCAAAACATGGTGTGATACTGTTTGGAGCTTTTACAATAGGAGTCTATTTTTCGTGTCCAGTCTCTGCTGCCTCAGTCTGTCCTGTTGACATCAGACTTATGGCTGCTCTGACATATGCTGCTAATATCAAGCTTTTAAGTAGCTTGTGCTTGCAGACCTCAGCTCTACTGTATCTCTCACACAAACTACACAAAATCCCCCAGTAGAAAATGGACAGATTCAGCACTATAGGGAGTTTTCTTCAGTACAAATGTGTCTAAATCCAGCTACTTTACGCTTTCTAATCAGAACAAAGAGGATGAACTGGAATCTGGCCTGAGGGTCTTTAATATTACATGAATTCAAGTTGTGCAAAAGGCTCTGTGAACTGCTACCATAAGACTACAACCAATTGTGCAATCTCAGCTACCCTACAATGGCATACATATGCAAAGGGTCTCTAGACTGATAGAAGGGTGGCTGATACCCAGTGCTGTGATATTGTCTACTCTCTATTAATCTCTGCAGGTTGATTTTGGCACAATCTGCTCTGTACCCTGAGATCTTTGTGGCTGGGAAAAAGTTTGATTTGTCTTGCAAAACTCACTCAAGGCATCTCAGACTTCCCAAGCAAAGGGCAAGCCATTGCAATGACTGTGAAAGAGCAAGCTGGAAGGAGATAGTGTTTCTTAGAAGGTTCTATCCAACTGTTTATTAATGCATACAAATCAGGGCAGATCTATCCGACTGTTTATTAATGCATACAAATCAGGGCAGATCTATCCGACTGTTTATTAATGCACACAAATCAGGGCAAAATGCTGGTATTCACTCAGAATGGCAAAGAACCATCTCCTGAATCCTCTAGGTTGCTACCTCCTTTCTTCCTCATCTGACCATGGGTATTTCAGAGGTTGAGTTGAATAATATCCTTCCATTAAGCTGTAAGCCACTCCTCATTGCTGTCCAGCTGAAGAACTAAGAACTTATCATTTAGTTTAATATCCCTTTCAGATCATTTACTTAATTCAGAAGCTTCCTTTTCTAAATATCGTCATTCCCTGCAAACAGGAGCCTGTCATCACCTGTTCTCTACTTGTTTGCATGCTGATAGCTCTTCTCATAAATTCCCTTAATTAATGAATAGTCAGCAGGGAATTGTCTCCTCAGGCTCATTAAAGAAATGGACACTAAAATGATATGAAAGCAGCTGCCTCCTTTCTGTCATTCCCTTCTGACGGATATTGCTTTCCTCATCAGCGCTAAATTATAACACTGCTTTGATTAGCAGTCCAGTTACTTGCTGCAGCTGCATTTGGAGATGGGAATCTTAACTACATAGTCATGTTTAATTGATATCCTCATCAAACTGTTAACATAGTAAAAAAAAATGCAGCACTTCAATACATCAAGCTTGTGTATGTATATTAAATACTGCTGGATGGTTTTTTGACCTTGTAGGCAGATTGAAAAGACGTGTTGTTTCTTGAAGCTTTCTAATAAGCCACTGATTATTACCTGTGCTCATTTGGGAAGCAGAAGCAAAAATCTGTGCAAAATCTAAGGATCATCCTAAATACAAATGTTTTTGATCACTATTGCAGGGCCTAAATGTGAATGCTCATTTCTATGCTACAAAAAAATAAATAGTTAGAAATTACTTCTCTTAAAGCAGAAGATGAGATCTGAGTTTCACCTAAAGTTTTGTAGTCAAAAACTGTTCTCCATCAAAAGAGTAAATCTATGTTGAGCAGATAATCTATATCACTATTATGTTATAGATTATTACATGTATTAATTATATACAATATAATATAAAATCATATAATATGTAATAATTTTTATATTATAGATTATATTATAATATGAGGTTTCGAAGATGTTCTAATTAATACAAGAAGGGTGGTTGGGCCAGACTTGCTTATATACACAATTGTATGTAACATGTGCCAGATTTAGAGTTTAAATTCTAACTCATCCCTTGTTGTTGAAAACTTATTCATAGACCATACCACATCAGGACAGGCTCCTAACGTTGGTGAGACATGCTGGCTTTCTACTACCACAGTCTTTAAACAGGAGATGTCTTGTAGTTTTGTTGTTGTTAAGCATCGTTGTTAACTGTGTCTTTAGTGGTTAGCACTTGCGCTCAGGTTATATCAGATCACTCACTGAGGTCTGGGACCAAGCGAGATATTGGAAACAAGGCAAGAGGGAAAGTCTTTGGTCTGGTGCTGAAAACCAAATTCAAGTTCAACCCAACGGGAAGAGGAAAGGGGAAGAGGCAGAGATCTTACAGCAGTCTTTAAATACCTTAAGGAGGCGCAAAAGAATTCTGGGAAAAGACTTTTTACAAGGGCATAACGATAGAGATAGGAGAAGGGGAATGGCTTTAAGCTGAAAGAGGGCAGATTTAGATTATTCATTGGGAAGAAGTTCTTCTCTGTGAGGGTGCCGAGGCTCCAGCACATGGTGCCCAGAGAAGCTGTGGCTGCCCCATCCCTGGCAGTGTTCAAGGCCAGGCTGGACAAGAGGGCTTGGAGCAAGCTGCTCCAGTGGAAGGTGCCCCTGCCCATGGCAGGGGTTGGGACTGGATCAGCTTTAAGGTCCCTTCCAACCCAAAACATTCTATGGTTACATGATTTGCCATGAGTTATACCAGAAAGAATCCAAAACCTGAGCTAACAAAAACAGCTTTTCAAACTCTCTGCCTAGATTTAGTATATTGAAAACAGTTCTGAAATGAACTTAAAGGGATAGGAAGACTTCAAACCTCTTTATCTTCCTGTGCATGAAGTTGCATTTCAGGACTGCATTTGGACTTTTACTGTCAAATGTAACCACCTTTTGATGGACAAACCCAAAACTTTCAGATTCATATGTATTCACATAAATAAAGAATCCTTGCCTCACCTTGGAAAGTGCTCAGCTTGCGGGGAGAGATTTCCATTAGATGTTTCAGATTTTGTGAAGGGTGAATCTAGGGTTGTTTATTAATTTGCAGTTAATCAGGAATTTAAAACCCTAATTATATTTTATAGGAAGATTAACATTTAAAAGGACTCTCTTAGTTGTCTCCACTTTCTGCATTGTTGGAATATTGTTTGTTTCCATATTGTTGCATTCATCAGCATGGGCACGCATCACCTCAACTGTCTTAACTAGGAGATCTTGTCTAGATTCAACCTGTTTATAGTAGCACTTTTGCTTAAATATTTGGAGCTTCAATAGTTAAAAAATGGATTATTTTTACTAAGTTTGATGTGTGACCCTTACTTCTAATAGAGACCAGTAAAAGTGGGTTCAGAAAAACCCTGGGTGAGACGTGTTGATCATAAAGGGGTCCTAGTCTCCTGTTGTAAACATCTGAAATCATTCTACTGCAAAGAATATTAGCTTTACTACTCCATTTGGACTTAGCAGAGAAATTTGGCCTTTAAACTGAGGCAGACGGACTTTTCAAATAGTAGTTAGAATCTCACTCTCCCCACTCAGTCCTTCAAGGCAAATGTTCTCAGGTTTTGTTGATAGTGCTGTATCATGGTAAATATTACCACTTTGAGTAAATAACCAAAAATATTTCATTTCTTCTTTCAAATGCTGAACTTCTTTCTTTCTTTGATAGTCTGTGGTGGCAATGTATGTATTAATTGAATAATGTCTCCCTTTGAACTGTCTTGTGGCAGTAGTGAATAGATCTTGGTAGCTTAATACAACATATATATCACATTTTTCTGCAAGTTTGTGTGGGATTCACATCTGGTTTAGGATTATTTAGAAATGTCATGGCTCTACCATGAAGAAAACTATAGAAACCATTCTCTGTAGCAGTTTGTAACTTAGTCCGAGTGTGGGCATCTCAGCTGCCTTAAATTAGATGAAATGAAATTGAGCCCAAGAGGATTGTTCATGGGCATGTTATAAAGTTCATGATGCAAATTCAGAACTTCCAATGGCTTGAGTAGGTTTCAGCTATAATTCAAATAGATGTGGATTCTGAAATGAAACAACTGTTACTCTTGGGACCTGGGGCACATCTGCTAATTTTTGCAATAGTTAACCTTGTTTTTACCTTTTTAACAGAAATTTTAATAACAGTTGTGTTCACTAAAGATGTTGTAGCTTTACAATTCCTTCAGATCTTTCCTTTGCTGAACAGAAGTCTCTTGAAAGCCGTTCTCTAATTCAAGGGTCTGAAAAAATAGACTGGGTTTATCAATTCATTTCACATAAACAGCCTGGTTATCCAGTGGCAGAAGGGCTTTTAGCAGTCAGGGAGGTTAAATATGGATATATTCTATGTATATTAAAAGTTTTACCTATTTTTAAACCTTTAATTTTTTTTTTCAACACCTACATCTGTTTTTGTGTATATTGATCTCTAAGCTTCAAGTTAATAAATGATTTATGCCTCTAAGATAACTCATTAATTATAACATACATTTCTTGTTAATTAAAATGTGCAGTTAGCTTAGTATTTGACATTGTTGTTCAATTAATTCAGTAGATCCTTTAAAGTAAAAGCCAAGATATGATCTTCCAATAGCCTTACACTCTATGCTGTTGTTCCACACCAACTACTGGAATGTAATAATAAAACAACACAAAAAGTGTGCATCCATTATAGAGGAGCCAGGCTCTCTAGCTGCTAGTAAGGATGTGAAGACAGGAGAGGAGGGGAAATAACTACATTTAAGATCTGTGTCCACAGTTGCGATGAGAAGGAGCTTGTATAAAAGCAAAAGCAAAAACTTGATCTCTAAAGAATTTTTACTTAACCATACAGGCAGATAAATCAGTGTTTTGTACCACTGAAAAAAATCCCCCTACTTCTTTTCTAACACAAGAGTGAAGAGTAACAGGTAACCTGAATTAACCTGAGTTGGGTTGTTTTTCATTTAGAAATGTGCAATGTATAAAGCTATAACTAATGTGTTTTGATTGATGTAAGCTGTAGTTAGAACACTACTGGAAGTCCTGTGATGAAAAAGCTTCTTCATCTGTGAGTCACTGCCTGAAGAGCTTTACTGCTGGGATTATTGACAGTGGTTGACAGCGTGGTAGAACTGCAGCTATTTCCACTCAGTCAGGAACCTGAGATTTTCCCAAGGCAAAGAATGAGTTTTCCTGTTTGGACACACTTGGTATTTGTGTTGCCTTGGAGAATATGATAAAGGAAACTTCTGCTATACAGACATAATGATATTTGGAGGAAAAAGTCAGTTAGGATGTAGACTTTGGTTCAGCAGACTTCAAGAAGGCTTCAATAAATTCAGGAAATTACTGACATCTCGTGCCTCTTCATTGAATCCTAGGATGATTTCCATGGATGGGACCTTAAAGCACATCCAGTTCCAACCCCTCTGCCACAGGCAGATACACATTCCAGTAAAAAAGGTTGCTCTAAGCCCCGTCCATCCTGGCCTTGAACACTGCCAGGGATGGAGCAGAATTGTGGTTTAAGCACAGACAATAGCTAAGTACCATGCAGCAGTTCATTCAGCTCCTTTAATTCGCGTGATTAGTTAGTTTATTGTGTTTATTAGAAACCAAGAAACACACATCTTAAGTATTCATTGCTTCATGTTTAATTATTCAGCAATAGAAATTAGTGGAAAAATACTCCAATGTGAGAAGGTGAGTGTGAAGATCATGTAGTCAGGTCAGTATTTGCACTAATTGCATTATGTGGACAAATATACTATATAAATGAAAGTGGCACCAGCTCGTCTCTTCATACAGATCATTCTATGTTACTGTAATTTCCAAATTTCTGAACAAGGAAATTTATTTATGCTTGTATGTAAACCTTGCTCTCATCTTCAGGAAGGGAAATATATTCTCATTTATATAAAGTCCTCTCTCATGAGAATTCATACAGATTTAAACAAATAGCAATAATCTATGTTACGTAAGAAATAATCAAGAGGTGAGGCGATTTCTAGCCATATTTTAAATCTAATTCAGAGGTTCCTCAAATTAAATGGTCTTATTATAGATTTCACTTTCCAGTTTGAATTTCCTATTATGATGATCTTTTTCAAAGCACAGCACCAGTGTAAGCAGTATACGAGAGCATCATACTTTTAGAACTATACTGGGGTACAGCGGTCACATTAGAAACTGAGATGGCACCCTGATTCCTTTTTAAGAGTGTATGTTAGATAAGTGTACAGTAAGATGCTTAGTCATGATGGACAATAGGAAGATGCTGCCCTGTAATGGGGTAGACCTAAGGCATACATAAGTTACTGCAAAAACATAGCTTTCTCTCACTTCTTAACTAACTCCAGTTAGTCAGGATTAAAAGGTCCTATTGTGGGTATGAAAGCACTATTTACCCAGATATTAAAGAATGCTCTGACTGGTCCTTTAAAGCTGAAGTTCAAATCTAGTTACTATCAGACCTTTCAAAAGCATATTTTTAAGCTCTTTAGGAGGAAGGAAATTTGAAACTTTAATGAGAATGGCTGGAATTGTTTTAATAAAAGGGCACACAACTGTTTAACAAGAGAATAATCGTGATATCATCCTTCGTGTCTGTTGTACTGTTTACCAAGAATAAAATAAACATTTATGTATCCCAAACTAGATATGAAAACTCCTTCACTACCAAGGAAAGGCATCTAAAGGATAAGGAGTTTCCAAAGCCATGAATGTGAGTGAATATGAACAGAAGGAATTTAGGGTTATTTGGGATTATCGCAGCAGCCCAAATAAAATGGATTTTAATGTCAATCTGTTTTTGTGAGATGCAAATGAAGCACACAAAGATGCTTTAGGGAGGATCAAATTTAACAGCTCTGAAACTTTGTGTATTTAAAAGCATAATATAAATTTTAATCATCATTTCCGTATGGGAAGTTCTGTGGATGGAGCTGCAGACCTCATAGAAATACAGCTGTTTATGCCAGTGTTTGAGGCACTGCAGCTAACAAGCAATGTCTCACAAGGAGAAAACAGAAATGTGCTATAAACACTGGGATCAGCACCATGGCAAAATGCTGACTTCCATCCTCTCCTAGCTTTCATAGATCTCAGCCCTCCGGCTCCTTTTCTGTAACACATTCTGTCCATGATTTGTTACGGAAGTTCTGAGCTGTGTGGGATATGGGAGAATAAATGTAAAAGACAGTACATGTGCTGTAGTTTTTCTACAGTCATAGATGACAGGACTTGATGTCTTAGTTGGCCACTAAAACCACTCTGATACCTTTATGAAAATGACTCCTAAAGAGATCTTAATGACCCAGCTGAAAATTTACCATTATCGTAGAATCATAGAGTCATAGAATAGTTAGGGTTGGAAAGGACCTCAAGATCATCTGCTTCCAACACCCCTCCCATTGGCAGGGACACCACACACTAAACCATGTCACTCAGGGCTCTGTCCAACCTGGCCTTGAGCACTGCCAGGGTTGGAGCATTTACCACTTCTTTGGGTAACCCATTCCAGTGCCTCTCCACCCTAACATAAAGAACTTCCTTA